>PYXC01001717.1:252500-262500 GCA_015244755.2 Tenualosa ilisha | reverse complement strand
CAAACTCCCCACTGCAGCAGCAGGTACCCATGACAAGTGACATCACTGTTAAGGCCTAATTGCGATGCCCACATAGTTGGCCGGGTGAGCTGTGCGCCGGCTGCCGCTGTGCTTTGGCCAATAGGAAACCCCTGGCATGCCGCAAAAGTGAATGGAGACCTACGGCACGTTAACGATCCCATCATCACTGCTAGAGAGAGTCAGACGAGACCAGCTGCACAGACGGGGCCCAACCCGCACAGAGACAGACTTTGAGACAATGCAGCTGCAACAGACCAGGCCACCAGGCCAGAGCAGAGCTCGACTGTTTACTTGTTTGTTTTTTTTTGGAAGGGGGGGGGGGTGGTAATCTAGCAGAGCAGACAGATACACAGGAACAGCCGAGCAGGCAGACTCAAGACAGAGAGGAGAAGAAGCCAGACGTTCCAGTTAAGCACCTAAATATTCTGCCAGACGAGCGCATCTCACTGGACACCTTCAGTGTGCGGTTCCTGAATCTGTCATAACACTTGATGGAACAAATACAACCAGATCAGTCTAAGAGACGACATGAAACAATGTCAAAGCTTGACTAAGTCGCCACTGAAACTTAAAAATCATATTTGAAATACCTGTTCAGTTTGAGATAAAAATGCCATCTGTTCTCAGCTTCGGTACCACATACCTCTCCAAATGAAATGAGCAGAATTTGAACAAAAAAAGTGTAACATACTTATAATCTGGCATTCCAGCTTAACTTGCTCAATTAAGTTACCTGAGTCAACGCAAATATTGACTGTTGTGGCCGGTTGGATAAGAGAATGGCCTGTTCCCACAATGTCAATCAAGGGCAAAAATATTTGGCAGTCGGGCAGCTTGTTATTGGCCTTCTGTAAATCCCCTGGTTCCTCAACCCTCCAAAGCCCCTCTGTCAGGCCCAGCTGGCAGGACACCCATGCCCTCTTTGCCAGCACCGGTCCAATTCTTGTGGCCCAGTAGGCACAGACTGAAGTTTACAGGGGCAGATTTCTTGCTGGAAGGATGTATCCTCAAACTTGTTAAAAAAAATAATATTCACAGAAGTCTGTCTGTCTGCTGCCCTGACACTGTTTTCCTTTCTTTCGATCCCAGTGAAAAAAAAAAACTTAGATGTGGAGAAATAGAGGTGGAGAGTGAGATTCGTGTCTATAATTGTGCATTACGAAACATTTAAACTGTAGGATGAGTTGAGCTGATTATTAAATAACTACATGCATGCGTGGGTGGTGTCTGCAAAGTCTCTTAATTTGGCTCATTCAAACTTTATTCAACATAATTCAAAGAATTACGCATCTCCTTTTCATAATAACCATCGCGGTTTCGTGGGATATAAAGCCAATTTTTACTTTTTGTCATGTTTTGGCTCAGCAAAACATTCCACAAATCTCCCGACCCACTTGAATAGAGTTAAGGATAAAATGTTGGGACAATTCGACCACTAAACTAAACCACATGCTATTCCCGACCGATTTCTCCTGGAGAGCATTACAAATTCTGATGACAGGGTCTGCTGGTAGATTACAGTTTTCTATTTTAATTACTTATGTACCTTTGTTTCTTATTTCTTCTCCCTTTTTCTTTATTAGGCTAGTGTTTTCCAACAGGTCATGTCATCTTGCAAATTTCTACCAGTTACACGTCTCGAGGGATCCGAATAAATTTCCAGATGTAAATTAAATCACCCCAAACTCACTTACTCATCAAATGGCAAACACTTCAATTTTCTCCCTACAGACACAAACATTAGCACACTTTGACTATTTGTTCATGATTTGCCGCTCGCTGGTTGAACTATATTCCTACCGTGAGGGCGGGATATTTCTGCGAACGTCCAGCGCACAGGAGGCAGAAAAGGACCAGTAGTAAAAATGTGCGCATCTTGGATGTTCCTCTTCTTCTTCTAATTCTTCAAGTCGTACGCAGTCCGAACACTTTGTCACAATCCAAACTTTCTCTGCTCTTGACTGGTTTCTCTGTGAGCTTGTCTCCAAGAGGGAAAAGAGGACTGGACCTCTGGGAAAGTCCTTAAAATAGAGTAATTATTGAATAAAAAACCTGCGCTCGCAGCTGGTGCACACATTCACAGCCACTGTGCTCTGGTGCCCTAAATCCCTCAGATAGTCTAATATACCACACCTAAATCTGCTCCACTGTGTTCTAATCCTGTATTTCCCTGGAGCGATGTATCCCGGTGAAGACCGTCTTGAACCCCTGTCCCCGCTGACTGCTGGAGTGTCTTGGTGGCTCCCCCTCTCCTTTCTATATTCTTCTGCTTTGCGCTCCACACCCCACCCCTCCCCTCCTCCGCATTTTGTCAGAGCCAGATCTCTATCGGATGCAGGCACTGCCAGCCAGACCAGCAGGCAGGTAGGTAGGTAAGTTTGGGAGGAATCTTTTGGCTGCTGGTAGCTAACGCAAAACAAAATCCACTGGTCTCTCAACGAGGGTTTTCTTTCCTGGATTATTATTTTTCCTGGGGCATTTCTGTGCTTCGTTTCGCCGCTATAATCCCTAACTGCTAGATATCCCACAGCTTTTACCATTTTGTATATGCCAAGCTCAATATCTTAATTTATTACGACCACTTACCCCACATCAGCATTCGCATGGGCTATTTCCGTGTTCCATCTGTTGGCCAAGAAGCTGTGCGCCAGAAGCAGACGAGTCCTTCCAGGCCTTCGCACTGCAAAATTAGCGTCTAAATATAGGCTACCTAATACTTTGACGCTAAAGTCTATGCTGAGTGTGCATTGATATGACACCTTAATTGTTTTACATAGAAGATGTAATTGGGCTACACTTGTGAATTGGGTTAGGGGAGCCACGGATAATCAGTCAATAAGAATGTTAGGTAGGGCCTAGTTTGTTCAGTTTAAAAAATAATAATTAAAAAAAGTTAATTGACGCCATTAAGTCAATTGATATGGGTTACCGCCAGTAATACCTTATATCTACACACAGATGGAAGATAGCCTATACATTCGTTGCGATGTATGTGCTCAGGTGCATAAGAGTTATTCTCACCCTTATGCCTGACTGTCCTGGAATTGCAATAGCGAGTAACTGCCATCTGCTGTCCACTTGTGGTAACGCTACTGAAATACTTTCGGTAAACGTATGGTAGCGTGTATTCCCTAACTACTTTCAGTTATTTGTGTTTAAAGGTCTTTGTGACTGCTTGCGCAGCACTGAAAAAGCCTCTTACTGAAACAAACATAGCCTAGATGGATGGTCTTCTCTTCAATTTCTCTTCAATTTATTGTTTACAGTAATCAAACTGATCAAACGCTTCACCATAACACCCTTTCCCCTTGACATTGAGCTGCCAACACATGGTACTGTGTATGAATTTGCTGAGGTCAATGTTTAATAAATGGGCCACATTCACCAGCCGAAAAAAGAAGCAGTTTTCAGGAATATTTTGCATTCCAGATTTAGGAGGATTTTGCATTTCAGTGATAAACAAAATGCACAATGGAGTGTTTAAACCTTTGAGCAGTGACTGTAAATAATTCGTTGTTGCCTTTTCGTCAATTCTGCAGTTGTAAAATATTAATTGTGTGAAAAACTTTGAAATGGGAACTTAAGAATTACAATTAAAAAAGAAAATTCTCAAGGAAGATATTAGTGAATGAACCTTTTCACAGAGAGAATGGTAAAAAGGTCATTCTGTGCAGTCCAGCCCAGGACACGAACCCACAACCTCACAGCACCTTTGGATGGGAGGTGAGTGCCCTAACCAGTTCATTGAAAAGCCCAGGCTCCCAGTCAACTGACTAGGACACTCTTGAGGTGGGAGGTTTACCGTTCTACTCTACCTCTGCAGGTTGGTACTTGAACTGAGATGTTTTGGAACCAATAAAAACCACAAATTAATAAAGACAAAAGGCCAAAACAGATGAGAAGGATCACAGATGTTGAACATTTATCATTCCTCCAGGCTTAGCCCTGGGTAAACAAAACATTGTCATGTTTTGACAACAAACTCTATTTCCTGTACCTTTTAGAGATTATAATTAAATCCTCCAATATCTTAGAAAGTCATGTAAGCCTGTAAGAACCTTGAGAAAAACAGATGGGTCCACCATCTTTTCAATAGCAATATCAGCTGCATAGCCACGAGATTAGGGTGTTTTTGCAAATATTTTCTCATGGGGTGAACCACAAGATGAACAAGGTTAATATGAAGGCAGTGGGAGGTGGTGTAGTGGTTAAGGAACCTAGCTAGCATGCAAGTAGCCTGGAAAATTGTGGGTTTGAATCCTGGCTGCCCCTGTTGTGCCCTTGAGCAAGGCACTTAGCCCTAAGTTGCTCTAGGGGAGACTGGCCCTGATGTAATTGATAGCTGACAAAAATGTAAGTCGCTTTGGATAAAAGCATCTGCTAAATGCATAAATGTAAATGAAGGCACAATGTTTAACATACACACGAGGAGGGAAGAAGGCATTTGCTGACTCACCAAATATTAAAAGAGAAATCTGGGTGAATCAATTCATAGCCCTCTTGCTACATGTCACCGAGTGTTATCTGTAGGGACAAAAAAAATGAAGAAGTTTGATACAACATAGACCGAATAGTGAACAGGTAGCTAACACTAACTGAATGGGGCACAGAAACGTATTTCTTTTTTTCTTTTTCCTCTGCCCAAGTCAGTTAATGTTAGCTTCCAGTTCCTTATTTGGTCTGTATTGTATCCAATTTTCCTAATTCTTATTCATTGGAACATGGAACACGGAACAACAGCGCTTCTTCACTTTGTTCACTTTCTCAATTCATTCTGAATGGGAGACACTCATTTGCATGGACTACTTCTAATGTGGCAAACCGGCTGTGAATTCTATGCATCTGTCTGATTTGTCCCCAATTTTAGTGGTCTGACCCCAGTAAAATAAAGAAAAACCCACCTTGTCCCTGGTTTTTTAAGCTGAAATGTTACTTATTTTAATGATACTGACTGTAGAAATAGGAATGTCCCCATTTTCCAAGAAAAATTGACAAAAGTGTCTCTGATTTCCATTTCAAAGGTCTGGTCACCTTAGTGTACCAGTATTTCTACCAGTCTCCCCTTCACAGTCCTTTCACCTCTGGCTCAATGCTCTCGCCCAGGGGCCATCGTCTACACAGACCTTTAGACTTCTCAGAGCATATTCTCATATTCTGCCCTAAACCACAGCAGCAAAAATATGTGGGACTTACAGAGGAGGTGAAGTCATTCCTCTGGAGTGCATGTAATAACTGCTCATGTCCAGTTGAGGGCAGTATCAAAATGTATAATACAGCAACTTGATCCAGCTTTCTCAGGTTTGAAGTCTGTTTCTGCAGTTTGCGTATTTAATTTCTCTCCATTGAAAGCAGATATGGGGGGTATACTACGGAGCCAGGTTACTGGCTAAACTGGGCAACCTCTGGAGAAACAGCATGCCACTTCAGAAACAACTGATGCTCAGTGAAGGGTTCTTTTAGAGATCAGTGGTAACTCCCAAAGATACCCGGGTTAATGACCTTAGAGTCATTCACAGTTATGTTCTTACTCACACTGGGGTGTTTTTAAGTGTGTGTTTGATTGTGTTTTGAGTTTTCTCCTGGAGACTCCAGACACAATGAGGCAGATGCAACAAAGCAGGACCAAATATAGCTAAGGCATTGTTTTTGTTTAGTTATGGTGCTTAACAACATTGGAAACCCAGAAACAAATTTGGTCATGAGCGTAACCTTCACTGGATGGCAGCAGTTGTCTACTGTCAAAACCATAAACAAACATACTAGTTGAGTACAACCCCAGATACACCCCTGGCCAACTGAAATTTGCACTGCAGGTCCATCTGGCCAGGAGCCAATCACAACAGTCATTGCAGCTCATTACTAATTTGCCAGAAATCCAGAAACCAATCACAATAGCTCATCCAGTATGGGCCGGTTCCAGCCTTTTGCAACTCTTGGTCAAATTGCCCCCTCTGTTCAAGAAATGGAAGTGAAAAACTGAAGAAAAAAAATAAAAAAGGCATTGCGATGCCTCTCTACAATTTAGTGCCCTAGGCACTTGGCCTAGGTCAGGACCCTATGGGCTGGGCTGGCCAGGATTTATATGATATGACAACCAGTGACCAAGAGACATTTCTTCCTCAGTATTCACAACCAATAGGGGAAGGCATTACTGTCTATGCTTAAACTATGGGTGTATATTTTCCTTCAAACTGACTGAACTGCAATTAAAACCATCTTTTACATGAATGATGTATTTGCTGAAGTCTGGGGAGTTTTGTTCAAATATTAATGCTTCAATTAAACTTTAAATCTCATGCTGGTTACGCCTCTGGTCTGGAAATGGGAGGTCAGTCTCTCATTGCCAGATCATACATCTTGCCTGATATAGGTCTGGTTCCCAGGCTATGACTATTATGTAGAACATACACTGTTTCCACAGCTTAGTGCTATGTGGGGATCCCCTGCAGATGCTGAACTCATCTTATCTGTCTCCTGTAATATTATGAGACTTTGCCGTTGCTTCCTTAATTTTATTGACCATGATCTATTTATTTGTGTGTTCATTTTTTTTACCATTGTGTGGGTGCAAACGGGAGAGCTGTGCAGTAGGTGTGCAGATATATAGATTGTCATTGGGATTCCCAAGTACACATTGCACTGCAAGAAATTACAATATACTACTCCTGAAAATCGAATCAAAAACAAATAGATATATGTGACAGTGTATTATCGACTGTCGATATACCATATATATGTAGATGCTTGTGATGTATCTTGTTGCCAGAGATATCTGCATCGTGATGCCCACTCCTCTTTCCACTCTACTGGTCCAGTAAGTGCTTATAGACTAGAACTGGCATCCTCATATTTGTCATGCTGTGTGTATGTCATCCGGCTGTGTGGAGGCCTAGATTTCACCGTCTGGAGAGGCTGTACACTATAGAGACATGATGAGAAAGGAACTGAAGAAAGACCATAAAGACACACCAGTTGGTCTCTGATAAAGGTTTATAGAGGCTTTAGAAGTGGACATTCAAAAACATTTTTGCCTTAATTCTTTCTTTTTTTTTCCTGATAAAGTCATGTCCCCGTTTTAAGCTCCTGTCCAACACGGTCCATTGTATACACCTAAACCCAAACACCATCGTAGTCACAAGAGGATCTATTGCATAAATACAAAGCAACAAGACAAGTGATGTCCATTAAACTGTGTTTGACTAGAAAGGGACACACACCAAACAGTAAGGGGGAGCTGAAAAACAGTACTGTGATTCATGGCAAAGAGAAACAAAAAAGAGAATCTAGCTCACAGCAAATGTCCCACAAATCGGGGTTAATTCTCACTTTGGTTTAAATTAAGTGTTTAACAACATACACCCTTCACACAAGACAGTTTTAAACCAGTCATCAGCAAAAAAACAAACACAGAAAGAGGAGACATGCTAGCCACGGGTTTGGAGTGGTTCAGAAAATATGAACCATTCAGATTATCAGACTTTTCAAAAGACAATTTTAAATAACCCAAATGTTTAAAAGAGTAATATGTTTTGTGATGTCAAAAAAAACAAAAAAAAACATTTTGACATCTTCAATGCACTCCAAAAAATGTTTCCCTGTTTCAGGCAATGAAATGCAAATACAGTTTACAAAAAAACAAAACAAAACAAAAAACATTAAAGAGTGCACAGAAGTTCTGCAAAACATTCTTTTTTCATTAGCTGTATGTGTAAACAAACTGCCATTTTTTTTCTTTCGACAACAAAAACAACACATTGCACCTTTAAAGACTTCACGTGGAACATGTGTAAAAAGTGGACAGAAATGCAACAGACATCACAAACAAATGGTAACCATGGTGAATTACAGGAAATTACAGGACCTGCAGGAAATGTGAATGGCCACAGACAGGAACAAGGCTCTGAGACTGAACGGACACTAGTGTTGTACTGAGCCCCAGACTCCTTCCCCTTCCCCTCCTCTTCAAAGTAAAAGCACCAAGTTTTAGCATCCACGTGAGGTACTTGATAGACACAAACCCAGGTAAACTCTAACAGATGCCTACTAGCATGTTTCTGTCCTTCCAGCTGGTAGGCATCTGTAAAAATTCTTCAATAAGTACAAGAACATTAAACACTCATACCCATACTGTACATACATACACCCATACATAAAAAGAAAGAAATAATGCAAGAACATATTTATTTCACTGAAAACTCTCTCTCTCTCTCCCACACACACACACACACACACACAAAAACAAAATTTGAAATTGTGAAGTAAACATACAGGATAAAATGGATGACTGAAGCCTCACCCTGGGTTGAAAATGAGTTTGTCCCCTTTCAAAATATGATAAATTAATTGTATCTGTGTTTCCATCTATATAAATGTTATTTGTTATCAATGTGCACCGTGCATGATGAAGTTCCTTCCTATACTGTACAATCTTTGCTCGACCTCTTGGTTGCATGTGATGGCCCAGAGATGTCATGTGCACCTCAGTTATCCTCCCCTTCTAGAAAAGCCAATTATGTTTTGACCAGAAAATGATATAAAATAATTGAAAATGTGCTTTGGAAGTGTCCATTAGAAACCAGTATAAAGGTTTAGTTATTTTGCTTTTGCTTAAAATGCTGGTATATTTCCTTGCTTCTTTTATTAACAGCCACATGCATTACATTTATGGGTAAAGAGTTCACGCTGGGGGAAAGAAAAAGACAGACAGCAAACTCTAGAAAGTTTGTTAGCATTCATAAACTAGAATCCTTTATTTTCAGACCCACCCAAGTCTTGCTCCGCAGCAAAGAAGAGGTTTCAACAGTCTCGGGATTTTCTTTCTTTTATTTTAGGGGTGTGTGTGTGTGAGAGGCAGACTTTTCTCTTGGGTTTTTCACTGTCCTTGTGAAGGAGGTCATATTGACTTGGGATATTCTTTGACCTAATCCTCTTCCTCCTCACTCCTCATCGTCATCATCATCTTCCTCCTCACCGTCAGAGAGGGTGGGGCAAGGGCGGAGCTGCCGGTAGCCGTCCAACCACTTCTCGAGCATCTGGGTGACGAGCGGGTGATTGCGACGGCGTGAGCTTTTCTGGAGTGCCACTAACACACCGCCCTCCGTCACACAGCAGTCCAGCCACTCGCGCAGAAGACGCTCCTGCTGCTCTTCGTTCCCCATCTGACACACATACACCCACACACCCACACACACACACAGACACACACACAGAAGCCAATCAGATTAGTTAGCCACACAAACAGACCAATCATTGCTTATCTTAGAACTCTGTGTTTGGGTCAGATTTATCCATTTTACATAAAACCATCCAAACTTTTGATCAACAGAATCATTTACAAAGGGCACATAAACAAAATGACTTTTTTTGACTTTACACCTTAAAAAGCAGTACCAGGCAAGCCTACAATTTTTTACCTCTGGAGCGCCACCTACAGGCACCAATAAAAAAAATAATAAAATCAAAATAGCAACAACATTCTCACCAATCCATGTGGATCTGTTTGTAAACCAAAACACAGGAACCAGCAAAGATCAATTTCAAAGAGTTATGGGTAACAATGTACTTGATGAGTGAGTGCATAACAAACCAAAAACAGGAAAGCTGCATTAAGACCACTGGACTGGATCAAGCACAGAATTTGAATGGGTCATGAAAAATCTTAATGTAACCTTTGCAGGTAATTATCTTTTGCTACCTTGCCTACACTCAATTAGGAATGAATCCAACTGTTTCACGGTCCACAAATACTGGTCAGCTCTATGTAGTTTACCTCTCAGTGTTAAACTCAGATAAGTGATTATGAATGCACAACTTGTATAGAAAAGTGACATTTGAAGTAGACTTCATAAGATATCCATGAAATATTTACATGTGACATGATCACGTGACAGGTTTAAAACAAAAACAGCAATGCTGCTTTGAGACCGTTGGACTTTTATTTTGCTAAGTTATCGCCATTCTGTCTTCTACATTTACAAAA
>PYXC01001717.1:217500-247500 GCA_015244755.2 Tenualosa ilisha | reverse complement strand
AACAAACAGGACAAAATGTGCTCATACCTGTTTGGCTACAGACTACTACTAGGTCTGTGGAAGTTTGACATACAGTAACTGTATTTGGGGAAAAATAGGTTTGAAATAAATCTTAAATGAAAGGTGAAAGGAAACAGACGCCATTCATCCGAGTCGTAAGCTACTTATCTTTTCTGTGATTCTGGGAGAGGATAACGATTTCAAATGAGAAGTGACAACACATAATGCCATAGCCCTTCCTCTAACGATAGAAAGAGGGAGAGAACTGCAACACCTTACACCCTCTTACATAGAGCTACCAGACTGACCAAATGTGAAGTAAAGGAAGAGAAAGCATGGTAGTGAGATATACAAGTGTGTGTGTGTGCGTGTGTCACCAGTTTGAACAATCACGCAGGCTGTTGTGTGTGTGTGTGTGTGTGTGTGTGTGTGTGTGTGTGTGCGCGCGCGCGCGTCTCACCAGTGTAAGCAGTCTTACAGGCTGCTGTGTAGTGCTGTGTGTGTGTGTGTGTCAACAGTTCGAACAATCACGCAGGCTGTCATGTGTGTGTATGTGTGTGCGCGCGTGTGTCTCACCAGTGCAAGCAGTCTTACAGGCTGCTGTGTAGTGGTGTGTGTGTGTGTGTGTGTGTCACCAGTTTGAAAAATCATGCAGGTTGTCGTGTGTGTGTGCGTGCGTGTCTCACCAGTGCAAGCAGTCTTACAGGCAGTTGTGTAGTGGTGTGTGTGTGAGTGTGAGTGTGTGTGAGTGTGTGAGTGTGTGTGTGTCACCAGTTTGAAAAATCATGCAGGTTGTCGTGTGTGTGTGTGTGCGTGCGTGTCTCACCAGTGCAAGCAGTCTTACAGGCAGTTGTGTAGTGGTGTGTGTGTGAGTGT
This sequence comes from Tenualosa ilisha, assembly GCA_015244755.2. Taxonomy (NCBI): domain Eukaryota; kingdom Metazoa; phylum Chordata; class Actinopteri; order Clupeiformes; family Clupeidae; genus Tenualosa; species Tenualosa ilisha. The sequence goes on along the minus strand of PYXC01001717.1, from coordinate 246,624 downwards.
GAGTGTGTGTGAGTGTGTGAGTGTGTGTGTGTGTCACCAGTTTGAAAAATCATGCAGGTTGTCGTGTGTGTGTGTGTGCGTGCGTGTCTCACCAGTGCAAGCAGTCTTACAGGCAGTTGTGTAGTGGTGTGTGTGTGAGTGTGAGTGTGTGGTGTGTGTGTGTGTGTGTGTGTGTGTATTCTCACCAGTGCGAGCAGTCGTGCAGGCTGTCGTGTAGTGTCTTGCGCAGCACCGAGTCCTTATCGTAGATGCCCCAGGTGGCCTGCAGCACAGAGTCCAGCAGGCAATCCCCCGCCGTGCGGTTCCACAGTGCATACAGCCTGCTGTCCAATCGTGTGCCCAGCTCAATTGACCAGTTAATGATGGGCGACTCCTCCTCCAACTCTGCACCAGGGACACAACAGAAGGAGGCAGACCCCACATCAGACATCTGAGCAAAGCAACGCAACGAGAAAGAGAGACTGCTGCTGTGGTAAGGGCTGGGGCCTTAGGAAAACACAGACTCAGATAGTTAGCTGTGCTAAGGGCTGGGGCCTTAGGAGAACTCAGACTCAGATAGTTAGCTGTGCTAAGGGCTGGGGCCTTAGGAAAACACAGACTCAGATAGTTAGCTGTGCTAAGGGCTGGGGCCTTAGGAGGACTCAGACTCAGATAGTTAGCTGTGGTAAGGGCTGGGGCCTTAGGAAAACTCAGGTAGTGGGTACAGCAGTATACCCACTACAGCAGTATACCCACTACAGCAAACTAGACTACAGCACTGCCATCATCTAGGGGGTTTCAGCAAGAGGAGATGCTATGGAGATGTGTGTGTAAAGGTACTATGGAGATGTGTGTGTACAGGTGCTATAGAGAGGTGTGTGTACAGGTGCTGGCTAACATATAGCAGGAGGCTTGGGGAAAATTCATGAGTGTGTCTCCTACTATAGCTTAATAATATAGTTTCTAATCATTTAGCAACTTAGTTGGTTGCCAGTGGGCAATTTCATTGCAACCAACAAAGTGGCCAACTTAGTTAGCAACTATGCTTTTGGGAAACGGACCCCTGAGCAGAACGGCACAGGGCGCACTGATGAAGATGATGATGATGATGATGGGCTGAGGTTTCCCTGGTTCCTCTCACCTCTCTGTACGTCCCGGTCCAGCACCTCATCAAACAGCTTCTCCTGGATAGCGGGGGGAAGGTCTTCGATGTCTGCCCAGACAGAGGAGAGAAAGGAGGGAGGGGGAGGGAGAGGGAGAGGGAGAGAGAGAGAGAGAGAGAGAGAAACATCACTACTGCAGAATCACAGCAGAGTATATAGCACTGTCTGCACACCAAACAGTCCCACACGGACTCAAAAAGCCGAGCGCCCACGGGCCAAGAAAAAGAATTCCAAGCAGCCCTGTTAAATCCCTGTTTTAAGACCTGGCCAGTTGAAAGCAGTGGTTGTAATGAAGTCTCCTGGGCCCCAGAATGCATCAGGGCTCCTCCCTGGGTTAGTGCTTCATGACAAACATGCCTTAGTCTCAGTCAAAAACTTGGACTGTCCATCAGACTTCTGCTTAGATCACCAGACGAGATCCAATCACACACACACACACACACACACACAAACACACACACACACACACACACACACACACACACACACACACACACACACGAACGGCAAGTCTCTGAGCCCCATTGGCAGGACACCAAGGAATGTGTAAGCTGAAATACTTAACATTGCAGAAAACATGCTGGCTATTCTACAACTCAGGAAAAACATACACACAGATGCACACACATAAAAAAAACAAGGAATAGTAGAAAACACATGCACGCACGCGAGCACACGCACACACACACACACACACACACACACACACACAGAATACCAATGAATAGTACAACATCCACAATGACAAAATAGCAAGGAATATCCTCTTGCATTCATGCACTGCAGGTATATTACAACACTCAATATATAAAAAGGACAGAGAGGTGAAGAGTGACACTGGCTGCTTCAGCCACACTGATGCTACTGTGAGGGGAAGCCCAAGGCCTGATCCTATCCAGCCCTGATCCTAGAGTGGAGTCTGAGAGGCCGTCCACACGGCAACGTTTTTCTGTTCAAACTGAGAAGTTTCTATGCGTTTTGGCCTTGCGTCTACACGGCACCGGCATTTTGGGTGACCTAAAACGAAGTTTTTTTGAAAACCAGGTTCCAGAGTGGAAAAATCTGATAACGCGGCCGTTTCGCTGCTGTGTGGACAAGCAAAACGCAGCTTTTTGAAAACGATGATGTCACCAATCTGTCACTGTCACGTGACCAGAAGAGCAGTGAAGACCCTGTCACACAACAAGCGGTAAAAACAACAATGGAGGACAACGGAGTTGTGCTTGTGCTCTACGCGCATGCGCTCTCTGGTGTTGGTGTGTCCTGTGGCTCTGGCTGTATCTGTTTACAGCGGCACATATAGATGTGGAATATGTATTACATCGTTTTCACTCAGTGTTCCGCTGTCGTGTGGACACAGATTTTTTTTAACAAAAAACGGGTCCGTTGCCGTGTGGACGGGGCCTAACTGTGTGTGTGTGTGTGTGTGTGTGTGTGTGTGTGTGTCTAACCTGCTGGTAGTGTGAAGGTAATGAGGTCTGTGAGGAAGTAGCAGGAGAAGTCCCCCTTGCGCTTGTGTGTGTGTGTGTGTGTGTGTGTGTGTGTGTGTGTGTGTGTGTGTGTGTGTGTGTGTCTAACCTGCTGGTAGTGTGAAGGTAATGAGGTCTGTGAGGAAGTAGCAGGAGAAGTCCCCCTTGTGCTTGTGTGTGTGTGTGTGTGTGTGTGTGTGTGTGTGTGTGTGTGTGTCTAACCTGCTGGTAGTGTGAAGGTAATGAGGTCTGTGAGGAAGTAGCAGGTGAAGTCCCCCTTGCGCTGGTGCAGAGAGGCGGCCACCTCCCTCCGGATCTGTTCCGTCAGCTCAGGGCACACCATGGCTGGGATACACTTCACTGCCTGCTGGGACACCTACGCACAAGCACAAACACACACACACACACACACACACACACACACACACAGAGGCCCAGGTCAGTGTACACACACAGGCAAAGACAACACACAGACACAGGTAGGTAGGTAGGTAGGTAGGTAGGCATGTAGGCAGACAGACAGACACACACACACACACACACACACACACACATAAATAGATATGCGATAGATAAGGACTGGGGAAAGCCCAGCATATGGATGAGTAATGACTACAATGGTGACGAGTACTGAATGCCTGTGCCTCGTTCACTCAGTCCTGCATTCCATGAGCTACTCAATGACAACAGCTAAATAGGACACAAGGAAAGTTTATGTACATGCACAGTGAATTCAGCATAAGGTCAATATTCAGGTTAGAGCAAGATCCAGAATAATCCGTTTACATGTGTGGAAGACTAGCGTGCTACAGGAATATTCCCATTAACATATCAATGGCTAGATTCCGGTTAGGTCACCGACGTAGCCTACATAGCTGCCTTGTATTGGCTGCATCGCCAGACCCCATGGCCAGCTCATATCAGCCATATCAATGGGAACTGAAGGGTGGCGCTGTGGAGCTTCCTAGGATTCCAGAACTTTCCTTTCCTTTTTGACCAAAGAAAGTTTGAGTTTGCCATCAAATGTCTGTTCATAGGCCTCCATTCCAATGGTGGTACCAAACACCAGGTTATCATTTTGTACTTCTTTTAGACTGATCGATGGATTGAATGAATGCATCATGCATCACTGATTGATTGATTGATTGATTGATTCATTCATTCATTCAATCATTAATCTGCTCATTCACCACGTCTAACTCCACCAGGCATAGGTGGAACAACCGGTGTAACACTTCATTTGAGGGTGTCGGCATAAGCGCGACATATCTATCCTGATTCACAGAATTTACGGGACGTGGAATTTGTATGAACACAGAGAAATTGGAATACTGTGTGTGGGTCACGACTAGCTTTGATCTGACAAAGGTCATGTGATGTTTTTCTTCAATGTATATGTGTGAAATTATGTTGTATGCAGAGAATCTGTCCAATTTGCCCTGATGACCTCTGGTTCACCTTCCCTGTCGGTGCTCTACACTAGTAGGTGAGTGAGTGACTACATGAGGTGGTGCTTACTCAGGTCCCCTTCCACTGTAAAGCACTTTGGGTGAAAAGCTCTAGGCCTATATAATAATGCCAGCCAAAGAACTCCATTTCCCACATATCATTGCGGTTGCCCTCTGACCTCTGTGAGGAGGACAGCCAGCATATCCTGTCTCTGGAAGCGGATGGACAAGTGCACCAGCGTGAAGCCAGCGTCGAAGGCGGACGGTCGGTTCAGCAGCCGGACCTCGTCTGCGGTCAGCTGACGAGCGATGTCCCCGCCCGATGACTTGTAGGCCTCCACTGCTGCCAGGTCCCCTTCCACGACCCCTAAGGAGCACACAGCAGCCGTGGTCACAAGGTATAAATGTAAATGCTGACATGTGGCTATGTGGGACACACACACAGACTGGTATGTTCTTAGTGCTTTGCTTAAAAAGAGCAGACATAGAGCCAAAGTGATTTACAAGTAAAATGAGACTTAAAGTGAAAGTGTTCTCTGAGGAGTCTACTTCATAACCAGCAGAGGAAAGAACTGACACACACACACAGAGAGAGAGAGAGAGAGAAAGAAACACACACACACACACACACACACACACACACACACACACACACACACACAGGGAGAGAGAGAGAGAGAAACACACACACAAACACAGAAACAAAAGTCTATTGAATCCCTCATCACTCGTGTCGAGCCCAGGCTCTACATTGGTTCCTCTGTGTCAAAACAGCACAAACAAAGCCAGATGGATGGGTTTCACCAAAGCTGAATCACAAATAACTGACAGCTTCTAGCTATCGCTCCAGGCCAGCGCAGCCGAGGGCACAGAGTCGGGCAGGTGTGTGCAGAGTTCTCCAGTAACACAACAGAGCTCTGACCGGCTCCAGCATTGCTTTCTCTGGTAGAACTCTGGAAGGGCCTTCCCTGCATGGCTTAATGTCAGAGGCAATACTGCCTGCCATTGTTCCCCCCAGCACAGTACAGCTAGGCACAATGGCCAGCATTTACCAAAACCTCCAGAAATGTGGGGACACAAACAAAAGACGTTAGTGTTAGTGTTTGTGAGTGAGTGTGTGAGTGAGTGTGTGTGTGTGTGTGTGTGTGTTTCCAAGCATCTGTAGGCTATGGGATTGTGAGCAATAACACGTGTGTGTGTGTGTGTGTGTGTGTGTGTGCGTGATCAGGTCTGATGTGTGAGGCCTTAAGTCAAACTCCCAGTCGGCATTTCTCTCTCCCACTCAGTTAGCCCTACGCTGTTAGCCTAAGCTAGCTGAGGCTGCAGCCTGTCTGCCCTTTCCACAAGCTTTCTGGCTACCAGAGACAGACAGACAGACACACACACACAGACACACAAACACAGTTCTTAAAATTCAAGTAGAACGTACCAAACAACCAACTACTAAACTTCCCTCAGTTCTAGTTCTTTACTACCTAGGCCAGCTACCTTTGGCAGTTACAATCTCATTTGTGGCAGAGTTTCAACACTCATAACACTCATTTACTAATAAATGGTCATAAAACTACAAACTTCTTTGTAAAGGTAGCTTTGATCTGACAAAGGTCATGTGATGTTTTTCTTCTTGTCTCTTGTTGTGTCAGAGACTCAGAAAGAGGTCAGGCCTTAGTGACCAATCAGTGGGTTTTCCACAGGTGGAAACTTGCCCAGCGGAGAGGTGCAAGCCTACACACCTGCCGCTGTAACAGAGCTTCAACCATCGCCTAAACACTCACCTTTGAACTACAGCAGCACACTATGCTCACAAGCAAATGTCACAAGGTAGCTCACAGAGATATAGACCTACAGTTTCAGAGCATGATAAACCATCAGCTAAAAATGGACACAATTATTATTATTATCATTATTATTGTTGTTGTTATAAATAAAAATGAAAAATATACTATAAATATATGACTAAAATTAATAATAAGTCATCACATGAATATAGAAACATTATTTTATCATTATTATTATTATTATTATTTATATAGGCCTTGAGCTTTTCACCCAAGTGCTTTACAGTGGAGGGGGACCTGAGTAAGCACCACCAAGTGTAGTCACTCACTCGCTCGCTCGCTCGCTAGTGTAGAACACGGACAGGGAAGGTGAACCAGAGGCCATCAGGGCAAACTGGCCAGATTCCCTGCATACAACATAATTTCACACATATACATTTCCATTTATGCACTTAGCAGACACTTTTATCCAAAGTGACTTACATTTGTCAGCCATCAATGACTTGGCCAGTCTCCCCTTAGAGCAACTAGCAACTTATGGTTAAGTGCCTTGCTCAAGGCCACAAGAGCGGCAGCCGGGATTTTTATTTATTTGTTTTCACTTAAAGCCACATTTCCAGGCTACTAGCATGCTAGCCAGATTCCTTAACCGCTACGCTACCTCCACCAATATAGCTTTGATAAAGACACCCAAAACGCAGACTATGGACAACCAGGAGACTAAACAAGATGCATTACAGTGTATTGAAAACCTCCTAGGAAGTGCACTTATAACCACATCCTTATTGACCACAGTAAATCACTTTATATGCTACATCACCATATACTACAACCAGCTCCGCTCCACTCTAGAACCTTTGGCCTAAACACTGATGCTGTAAATGCCTTCCTCACCCAGTGCCTGAGAAATTCAAATGATAATCTGATAATGATAACACTACTACTACTACCAATAATAATTCTACTACTTAATCTACTAATTCTACTACCACTACTACTACTACTACTAATAATAATAATAATAATAACAATAATAACAACAACAACTTTTGACAGGATCAGAAGCCATAGACTGAGATATGGAACACTTAGTTTACAGCCATAAATTACTGCTGAGGGCATCAGTGCACATGGCCTCTTGTCCTTTCTGTTTACTCCGGGTATAGAAAAACAACATTCATCTTTTATGACAGAGGGCTCAACAAATGGCTAGTCAGAAAGACGGATGTAGGAAGCCAATTTGCAGGGCTCATTCCTCTTGGGAAAATGCTCTGAGTTGCCACAATGCACACACCACACATTAGGACATACACATTCACAAGTGTGTGCACATGCACACGAGAATGCACGCATGCACACACACATGCGCAAAGCACACACACACACACACAGACAGGCAGGCAGGCAGACACACAGACAGACACTCTGTCCCTCTGCAGTATATGATGAAGTCCGAGGTCCAGCGGTACAAGGTAGGGAGGGAGTTAGCTGGCTTGGGAGCTCTTCAATAAAATCAGACAGCAGGCAATCTCAGTCTGCGCCTCTAATTCTCTACTCAGACAGACACACACACACACACACACACACACACACACACACACACACACACACACACACACACCTCTCTCCCTCCCTCTCTTTCTTTCTCTCTTTTCAGTGAAAAGTCCTGAAAGTCAAGTGGAGCAGAACTACAGTGCTTTGCAGCTTTTTCCCCTGCAGCAGATGTCTGTGTCTCTGTGTGTGTGTGTGTGTGTGTGTGTGTGTGTGTGTGATTGTATCCTTAGTGACAGTGTGCAGCAGAAAGGTAGATTAAACAGGATTACTCAACAGTCTCCTCCACTTAACAAAGATGGCATGTCTGGATGTCTCTATGAGAATGTGTGTGTGTGTTTATGGATAAGATGCAACACTCCCAAGAGACATGCCAGCCTTCCGGTGTGTTCCTCCAGGCCCAAGTGTCCAAATCCCTATCCACACAGGGCTGGCACGCTTGTTTAGTTTCATGGGTGCACGAGACTGTTATTTTTATCTACACACCCCCCCTGGCCCAGACCTTAATATATATCAGGGCTACTCACCAAGGACAGCAATATATGTTCATGTTTAACTCCAGAGCCCTGACCTATAGCCTACTCTGTGTGTGTGTGTGTGTGTGTGTGTGTGTGTGTGTGTGCTCTTTGGTTTCCCACAGACACTTCAAGGCCTAGCCAGTGTTCATGTTTGGTGCATTTAATCAGTTGAAGGCCAAGGGGGGATTAAGACAAACCCAGTTGCCTCAGATGCACTGACACCATGGTCATGATACCGTAGCACCAACAACCTTGGGCTCCGTAAGCTACGCTAAACTGTGACTTCTCACAGTAAACAAACAGATTCATTGCGACATACCTGGACAGAGCCTTAGGAATGGGAGTAACACCAAGTTAGAAGCTACTACTTACGACCTTTGGAAGGTGAATTCTAATTTATTCACGGTTTATAATACTATTAGGTTATAACGCGGGGACTGTAGGCCACATAAGCTTTTTTTACCCAGGCACCTGTCACACAAGCATGCACACAAACACACGCACACAAACACACGTACGTGCACACGCACAGAATCAAATGTCACACACAAGAGCTACAGCAGAGAAGAAACATCCATCATACCTCACACCAACAGAACACCACTAGGAAATATACCCAAACAAAAGCGCTGTCACATGCACAAACACTTCAACCTCAATGTTTTCATTCATAAAGTTACTCTTAATGTTTGTGTAACATTAGTAACACACACAAGCACACACACACACAAACACAAACACACACACACACACACACACACACACACACACAACACACACACACACACACACACACACACACACACAACACAAACAAACACACAAACAAACACACCAACTGCATACTAATCCATCAAGTAGAAAAGATTACCAACTGAAGTCGTGTTAACACATAAAGGGGGGCTATGGATGGGATCAGAACTGCTTCTCTTCAGTCTATTTCACCATGGCCTGATTGTGATTTATTACGTAGGCCTGATGTTAATAAACTACTCAGTATAGGCTATGGGTGTGGACTGGTCAATACCGTTGTGATTACTTTTTTAGTTTGCATAAAACGGCTTATCCACGGTACATCTCATATTCCGGCAATTACCATACAGCATTCAGCACTGGCCAACACAAATAAATCTCGACTCCACAACAGTTAGGTCAATTGATCGGGTCTATTCAATTAAATGACGAGTATTGGTAACCCATTTATTAGAGCGCTTGACATTTTATAATCACCATTTCCTGACAGTTTATAGACCAAAACAATTAATCATTATTACTGACAAAAATAATTAGCAGACAAATGGATTTGGAAGTGAATAATGGTGTGTTGTAGGCATACCTGCGCATGCGTTGAGAAAGAGCCAGTCTGCCCTCCTCATGCGGTTTCTGATCTGTTTGAGTTTTTTAAAGTCCACCTCCTGCTCCTCGCCGCCGACACCCCCTCCGGCCGCCAGCTCGATGCGCTGAAACTCCATCGTCCGTAGTTCGGGCTCAGGCGTCCGGCCCGAGGACGGCGGCGAGGCCCTCCTGGTGCCTCCGGACCCGCTGCCGCTGCATCCGACGCCGCCGCCTATCCGCCATCGCTCGCGGTCCTGCTCGTTGACCGTGGGTGAGGAGGAGCTCAGGAGCGGCGCGACGGGGCCGAGGGACGACAGAGGGGCGCTCGTGAGGATGGTGGTGCCTGTGCCACTGGTGCCGATGCCACCGCCGCCGCCACCAACGCCGCCGCTGCTTACGCCAGAGTCGCTGGGCTCCGGGGAGCCACCGGAGGGGGGCGTGAGGTGGTTGGGCCGCGGGTGGTCACACATGGCGCACCTGCGGCTCTTGGGCCAGTTCTCATAGGTGCAGGCTGCGCATGCCCAGTGCTGACCAGTGCCCTGGTTGAGGTGGTGGTGATGCTGGGTGGCGTTGATCCGGTTGCGGTCGTTGCGCTCCTCGCAAGGGTCCTGGGCCGGGGGGGTCTGTTGTGGTGCGATGGTAGGGGTGGGGGTGGGGCTGGGGGGTACTGGGGAGATTCTCTGTTGTTTCTGGGGAGGGACACCGGGTGTGGTGGATGTCTGCGGGGTTTCACCAGGACTTCTGGCTCGGGGTGCGGGGGTTGGGGGAGGAGATGGTGAGCCTCCCTGTACTTGTTGCGGCTGGCTCCTCTGACTGAGGCACTGCGTGCAGCGGATGGCCCGGGGCCAGTTTAGGTAGGTGCACATGTGGCACGACCACTTGGTGGTGCTCTCGGGGGCCTCGTCGGCCAGACGCACCCGGGGCCGGGCGCTGGAGTCCGGGCAGATGAGCAGGCTGGATCCCCCGCTCTGCGTGGTGCTGCTGCCACCACCGACCAACGCTGGCGGGTCCCAGCCGGGCGAGTGGCTGGCATCCAGGGCTGGGCTGATGGTCTTGTAGGGCTCCTCAGTGATGATGGCCCCCCCGGGCCTCTGGGCACGGCACATAGTGCACTTGATGGCGGACGGCCAATTCTCGTAGGTGCAGTACTCACATGCCCACTTGATGGCCAGCTCGCTCATCCTCGCTCCGACACCGCCACCTCGCAACTCTCCCTCCTTCCCCGCCGGCAGGAGATCACACTGGGACTACACACACACACACACACACACACACACACACACTGCATGGGGGAGAACAGAACAAAAACAAAACAAAACAAGTCAATTAGCCTAGCCTACACAAAGGCAACAGGCTAAGTGCACTACACTCCTCACCATGTTAAAACAATAGTGAATCTGTACAGTGCATCACCTAAATCTTACCTCATTAATCACTGATAACAAAGGCTAGCCTAATTCATCATCTCTATCCATCGGCAGGGTTCAGAGAGCAGTGGTTGAAAGAGTCTATAAACACTTTAGTATCAGTACAGTAGGATCACTGGAGTTCATTAAGCAATCGATCATGTCCAGTCTATGCAGTTATAGCAAATAGCGCGTGACAAACTTGTCTAGGCTACATAACTGTAAAAATGTCACTTAAGAGATAAGGCTGACTGTACACAAATGCCACAAAATAAGATGAGACCAACAGGAGCCATGTTTACTAACTGACTGCCCATTAGAAAAACACACAGGCTGATTACTCACGGTTTGTTCAAACAAGACACTTGCGCCCAAACACAGACATAGATTAACACTGATAGCCTGACAAATGTTGCCTGGTTGCAAATGACAGCAAGGTTGCATCGCCTCAGTTCATCTTAGCTTGGTACATTCCCGCAGTAAGAAGATCAGCTTTTTCAGGAAGTGAAACTGGTCACTTAAAGTGCCATCTGAATACTGTTGATATTCATTGAGTGTAAGCCCATTAGAACAATGTCAAAGACACACAGCTCACTTCCTTAGGCATCCTGTTAACTCTACACAACCCCACCACTCTCATCACTGAAGGGTACATCAATATTCAGTCATTTAAACACACACACGTTCCAGGGGTCCTTTGGTAGCCAGCGTTAGTAGTGGGCAGAGTGGGTCCAAATCACTCTGACACAATGACAGTGTTTATACACAAAAGAGAGAGAGACACACACACACACACACACACACACACACACACACACACACACACACACACACACACACACAAAGGTCCACTGTAAATGTAAGGTTCCAAAAGCTGCTAGGCCTCTCCTACATGATGACGGGATCCTTCCTGAAAATATTTTGAATGGACTACACAAACAAAAAAAACAAGCAAATAAACTCTAGAACAAAGGTGGGCAGTACTGACTTGGCACTAATGGGCGTCAAGTCAAAGGGTAAGAGCCTGTGCTCAGAGACAGGCCTAGGAACCAGAATGGACTCGGCTCCTTGGCCAGCAACTCCAGCTGCAACTCACCAAAGCCCAACAAAAGGGAGGGCAGTGAAACCAAAAACATGACAAGGCTTCAACATGAACCCCACCCGCCCCTACCACCACCATCACCACCACCCAAACACACAAGACCAATTTCCATTTATTCTTAACTGAGTTTGGGGATGTCATGCACTGTAGTTATCTAACTGGAATAACAATACAGAGAGAAAGAGGGACAGAGTGTGATGGGGGGGAGGGGGGGGCATATAAAGCTGCCATGTGGCACAACTGAATGGATTACTGAGGTGGAAAAATCTTGAGCATCAGGTAACCAAGTGTTACTATCGCTACTAGGAAACTGTAAAGGAGTATGAAAATGAAACGATCCTCTTTTCTCAATCACCCACAAGATGTCATGTTTATGTAATAAAATTGCTGATGTAAAGGTGGCATTATCCAAACTTCTGGATGAATTATTATTTCATGTTAGCCTAGACCTAATGCACACGCACAGCCAAGGCATTCTTTGCCTAACCTAGCGTTAAACCTTAATGCAAGTAGGTCTACTCGTTCAGGTGAAGTTTCATGGATGTTTGGTATTCCTGAGTGTTGGTGAGTTGGTTGTGAATCACTCAGAAATTCCTAACGATAGCGCCTGCCTGTTAACGTTAGAAAGGTTAGGGCCAGAGGTAACTTAGATTAGTTGCTGACATGTAGACAGCTGTCAACTCTTACCTGGTGGAGTAACTTTCAAATCACATGATTAGATCAGTTATGGACCAGGGTTTACTGGGGCTCTGTGACCATAAATTATAACCCCAAAGGCGAACATAACAGTAACGTAATAACTGAGTAGGTTGGAAGGATAAAACGTGGAGAGAATGGGTTCAAATGAAGCACACGCACGCCTCTCTCACATTGGGATGTAGCCTATCAAGGCTACTGTTCGCTGTTAGCAATTACAAGTTCCGCTGGTGATCTGCCCAGGGCAGCTTACGTTACTTGGGGAGATTACAGCGGAGACCATAAACTTTAGTCGACCCTTAACTCGAAATTCAACACAATAGTGACAGACAACCACTGTCAACCACGACTAACAACGCGATTAAAATAACAACAGGGCCACACCAAACCAGGCGGTTGCGTGGAGAAAGTCCAGTGACATGAGGACACCTCACTTGGGAACAGGAGACAGGTAATCATGCGATCTATCTGCTTAGGTAATGCGTGGTGCTTCAAGTAAGTTGGCTATTTCTATCGCTGCACGGTCTTTACGACTGATCTCGGTGTGTTATTTATCTCAGTTCTGCTCGTCTTTTCCCTGTTCCGTACATGAAACCTTCGCACTACAAACACTTCACGTTAGCCTAATCTACAACATGGAAATGTTAATGATGTGAACCGAAGTAGGCTGGCTGCACTGTTGACTTTTTAAATGCCCTGTCAATAACAGAGATTACAACTCGGTAGACTAGTTTAGAATAATGGACTAGCAGACTGAGCTTACCTTTCCTGTTTGTGCACTCTTCTCTTTGCAACCAAGTCCCTTTGCAGCACCGATATGTTCCTCTGGCCTCACAGTCTTTTCAGAATGCAACCCAATCCGTACCAACCCTATCCAGTCCCACACCGAGTTCCCCCTACAACCTCATTTCTCTAACAGCACTGTATTTACATTTCCTCCACACGTCCCAGTTCGGCGACAGCCGTACATTGTAGCTCAAACAGACTGTGCCCAATGTTCTGTTTCAATGGTTTAAATTATTTTAATCCCCATCTCTGACCGCCGATCTGTCTAAGTCTAATGGCGGCGATGGGGAAACGGGAAAAGCCAAAATAAACCTACTCCACAGAGACGGGAGGAGGGTTATCACCTGGATTCGCCAGCTAAGCTGATTGGATAGCTTTCTGTGTACCTCGCGCTGACCTATGAGGAACTACCTCTTTCGTTGCCAATGGGTAAAAGGCATCGTTGCGCCAGCCTTTGATGTCGACGAATTATGAAACTGTAATCCATAATCGCCGTCTTGGCTCAATGTGATAGGCCAAAGAGAAAGGTCTAGATAACGCGCCTTGAGCCACAATGGCGCTCGTTTCATGCTGCTAAGGGAATGATGTCATCGCTACAGAAATTTCTACCGCAGCGATATCTGCAGTGACAAGAGACGGCTGTCAGTGTAGGATTTTTACTGAACACAACAAGAATGGACTTATTTTTTGAAAGCATTTATCTCACTGTCGATCAATATCTTACCGATGTAACCATATGATGGTAATTGTAAAATCATGCACAAACGCGAGCTTTATGGTATTGGAATGGCTGAAACGCTACTCGTGGTAGGTTGATTTTACTTAAAAATCCTTCTGGCTTTTGATTACCTACAAATTCACGCACAACACTGCCAGCTAGTGTAAAGACCTTAGATTATGCCAACCAGCAAGGGCTGCAGCCACCAGCTGTTTATTTGTTTACATAGAACATCAAAGCTGACGTCATCAACGGTGTCGCTGACTGTTGATAATCAGTGGTCTGGACAGTTTTGTCCTGACAGAATCTTTTTTTCCAGTTTGACCACTTTAAATTTTGTCAGTAGTCAGTAACAGAACAGGTATTTCATCATTGTCGATGTGTTATACTTGGTGCATAAAGGGCTTGATTTGCTCCAAGCAATAAAAATAAGTATAATGCTTAATTCAAGATTCTTGCTCTTGCATTTTTTTTTTAACTCGAGTTGCTCTCAGTGTTGATATTGTTATTATTATTATTATTATTATTATTATTATTATTGGGTCCACTATGAAAGCCAAGCATTTCCAAGAAGTGTATTTAGCATACTGTCCTTTAAGTTCTTATAGCTTACCTTTAAAAGCCTGTGAACTGACTTCTCTCATGTTTTCACACTGAAATAAAACAAAACAAAAACATAAGGGTGTCTTGGCTTGTTTTTTCGAAAACCGTTATAGTCATGACATAGTTGAATGGAAAAACAATGGACCAATATTCCAGGTCAACATGAAGTCCTATGGCTGTGCCAAATGTTTTGTCATTGTCCTGCATAGGCCCTCAAGCCTTACATCTGATTTTGGATCAGTTCTCGTATCTCACAGAACTGAGGACAACTAAACATATCGATGACTTATGCGTCAATCCCTGATGGACATCATGGTCCCTTCTGTTACAAGCAATAGGAGGAACAGAATACTTTGCTCTTGTTTTCAATTGGCTCTTCCATGGAAGCCACTTGGGATAAGAACGCTTATGTACCGCCTGTATAGCTGCTTTCAGACATACACCGATTTGCAGGTATCTACCCGAGATCAACCTATAGTGGTGCAAATCTGAACAAAACAGTTGGGCATTTCTCACCCAGACATGACACTGACTACGGTTACATGCAGGGAACATTCTGGTTTGCACACCAGTTATGTAAACTCCTCATATTGATCATCCTCCGAATTTGGCCGTATTCTGGTTTCTAAAAACTGGAATAAACCCCCTGGTTTCTGTCTGAATGAAACAGAATTCAAGGTCATGTGCACACTGTGATCACTGTGAATGAAACTGAATGCCCACTGAATGTGGGCATGTTCAACTGACATGACACATCCAGTGCAAGGCAGCTTTGTAGGCTGATGTGTTAACAAGAATATTCCTGTTGCACACTACTCCTCCACACATGTAAACAGATTACTCAGGACCTTATTCTAAGTTCGCTGTGCATGTAGCCATAGTCATCGTCTTGCACCTAGGTGTGAATGGAGCAGGTTGATGTCAGGGTAGGGTGACGGGCTTAACTTCACTCACCCTCCCCCATCCTCATTTACAGCACCTGGGTGTCTTCCCCAGCTTAGTGCTAGAGTTTGAGGGTCACGTCTGAATGATCAGGTCAGTGTGACACCTGCGAGTAAACATCATCTTAACTACTGGAAGATATGTCTGAAAGCGGCTTAGGTAAATAAATGAATAAATGCTTCACTGTACTGGATTACTGTACTCTACCACTGTATCTAGACCTCCTGGGCTGACAGGTTGTAATATATGAATTCCTCTTTTCATCAATATTCAACACACTGGGAAGCCATTTAACACTAAGGGGGGTAGTTAATTTGTCTAAATCTGACAAGGTCTTCCTTCAACCACCACCAATGTTAATAGTGCAATAGCATTTTGTCTGTGTGTACAGAAAAGTCTCCATAGCCCTAACTGTAGAGTAGAGTAGCATGACAGTAAGTTGGGAGCCATTATTTTTGGGAAGTTCTACTTAAGTTTTACTTAAAGTATAGCTGGCACACACAGAACACTTTGGTGCTACCATATTGTTCTGAGAACATATCACTTTTCAAACTGAACAAAATTAAGTTTGTCTCTTCTCACCCGAGGGAGCCTTATAGGTGCAAAACACATGACGCCACAATAGGTCATGAAGGGTCACCAGTCTACCAGTGGTAAAGAGACAGGTCTTACATGTCCTTAGTGGTACAAATTTCCCCTTTCAAATCATGTAATGAATGAAAACATTTTTCTTTGTTCCTTGAATTAAAAAAAAAAAAACCTCAAGTTAGCAAAACAAACAGACCACTCTGACAACAGGCTACTCAGAATCATCATCCTTTAATTGGCCTCAAAATGGAAGAATGTGAGGGCCATTCCCTCCCGCCAACCAGACAGACAGAGTCCTGTGTGTGGTGTCCTCCTTAGGGTAACAGTAGCGTGGGGAGGGAGGGGAGGGGAGGGGTGGGGTGGTTAGGGGAGGGGAGGGGGTGTGTTGTCCTAAATGAACACCAATCCCATTCCACAGAGAGATGAACTGCTGGAAATGCAGTGAGATGCCCCTCCCACTCCTCAGACCCCTCACAGCTACATTCTACATTCATCATAGTTTGTTTACTCTTACATCACGTTATTTATCTGTTTGTTTACTCATTTATTTATCTTACATTTGATTCCAGTGATCAAATAGAAACCATTTTCATTCTTGGTTAAGTGACTGGTAAAATGACACAAAACAGCGCAATGGAGCGATTTCAACAGAATACAATACAAAGGAGGGGCAGAAGGCAGGCGAGAGAGACACATGTGGGGTAGAAATGGGACAAGAGAAGCAAATCACATTTGGGTTACTGTTTCTTTCTGCAAATCCACTCTGTATTGGCAATGCAACGCAAAAACTCTTATCTCTGCCAGGAGAAAAACCAAAACCAAAACAAGAGAGTTAAGACAGCCAGTTTTTACGGTAGCACCGACCAGACAGAAATATAACCTCAGCCCTTACCCACATTCCCATGCTTCTCCAGTGCTGCAGAGTTTGTTGTGCTACAGCTTTAAACAAACACACACACAAACACACACACCCTATCAAGCTTGTGCTGTGGTTTTGCTTTAAGACATACAGTTCCATCAAATACTGATTTTATGGACCAGCCACACCAGAGGTGATGTTTGACACTCAGGCTACTTCCAAAGAAAAAGGGGAGGAAAAAAAGAAGGCTTGATGAATATCACAACTGTAAAGCCCACTGTTATGTGCCATGACACTGGTCAGACCCCAAGACAGACTTCAGAACCACATCAGCTCTCATACTGCCTCCTCTCATTACCCTCCACCCCCCTCCTTTAAAAAAAAAAAAAAAGACAATTCCTTGCTCAGGATATTGAAGGGGAAAAAAAAATCGACACCTTTCATTTTACAGACTTTTAACCAGCTTTAGCCATTGTCGAGGACTCTAGTCCTGAACACAAGCAAGTAGCTCAGTGGAGCTGCAAGCTAGCAACAGTAACCTTGGTGACAAGCAACTGACCAGGAAGCATTATCTGTATAAGAGTCAAATGCATGTTGAATGTGCAGTATGGTGGTGGATGGGTGATTAAGGCACAGTTGTTATAATAGGGTGGGGGTGGGGGTGGGGGGGGGTCTGTCTGTAGGTGCACTGCGTAGGCCTCTGGCTTACTCGCAGACACAAGCCCATTCCAGCCAACCGTTCATGTTAGTTTGCCACTGGCTTTGGTAAAGGGAATGCAGGCACTGACTACCCGTACTCTTTCTCTTTCTTTAGATGCCAGCATTTGTTTACAAAGGGAAAAAAACAACAACAGCAAAAACAAAACACAATTCAACACCTCTTACACATTTCTGTCTGTTGGACTAATCGAATCGATCTACACCACTAAATGCAGAAAACCTCAAAGCCTCAAACCAGCAGGACACAAAATCATGTCAGCCAAACCCATCAATGCTGACTTCCTTTTCTGTTTCCTGGTCAGTGCCAGTCACATTGATCCGACTGCATGCATGAGTCTGCCTGTCTGCAATGGGGTTTGACCTTAAAAACACGCCCACTGAGCCCCTCTCCTTGTCTGGCTACATCCCAATGCAGCCACAAAGCCCCTCTCCCTCTCTGGCTCCATCCCAAATAAGGAGACAGGGAAGCCCATGGTCTTACAACAGGCAAGCTAAAGAATGGGTAGGTTAGTAAAGCTACACCAGTATGTGAGTGTGTGTGTGTGTCTCAGTACCCTTACACTGGACAGTACGACACAGAGACACACCATAGTTTGTCTGCTCCTGCAGTGAAAGTGGAGGCAGAACAGATGAACTGTTTAGGAGAGGAGAAGCGAAACAAGAGCAGCTCACACAGCAGAACAGTGGGAACAGCAGAACAATGCCACCTGCTGGAGAAAAATAAACATGGACCAGAAACGGCAAAGAGACAAATCCTCTCATCAGGTGAGGGTGATTACACTCCAGCGCGATAACTCGAACTTACACCCCCCCTTGCCCGCGCAAAAGAAACGGGAAAATCACATGACTTTAGACTTACAGTGGTGGTGCCAAAAATGATGACTTTGATCAAATGTCTCTTTGTTACACTGACTAAACAGGCCACTGGAGGGGAACATTTTGTCTTTGTCAATAAGCAAAACAAATGAAAAACTGCACCAGCGAGTTGGTCGAGTCCAACCTCTGCAACATGCAGGCAATTTAGATGTAGTGGATCAATTACATACAGTATATATGTATATATGATCAAGTATATATTCTTATTTATATGTATATATATATATATATATATATTTATGGTTTTATTATGGACACTGACTGAAAGAAAAAAAAAGAAAAAAAACATAATGGCAAAACAAAATAAAAACAAGATGAAAAAAACCAACAGCCAATGGTCTGGCTCTCTTGGGGTGAGTCTTAGAAGGCTTTGCTTTTCTTTTCCCTTTGCTTATCATGTTAAATAAACATCAAACGAAGGCAAAAGTAGCGCATGAGGTAAATGTTCAAAAACAAAAAATCAAAAACAAAAACAGCTGTTGTATGGTTGGTAGCAGATGTCAAGTCAGTCACACACACCGAGTGAGCCAGTAAGCACGTTGTGAGTCGCCAGTCTCAGGTCTGCCGTCTGAGAGGAGCTTTTGAAATAGAGCACAAGAGAGAAGGGGAGAGAAAAAGACACACATACACTTAGTCGTTTCTTGTCGTCTACCTCTCACACAAAGTTGCCTTTTTTTGCAACATTATCAGTAAGTTTGTTGGCAAAAACCGTCTGTCTGCTTGTCTCAGGCGCTAGACAGGCAGTCACATATCACAACCTTCTCTGGCTGACTGCTCTCCTGCCATTTGTCCTCTCCATCTCCTCCTTTGGCTCGCCCTCTCGCTCATCTAAGACGTTGGGGAGCCCTGTGCATCTCCGTCTGGCCTCAGTGCGGCTGGCCTCCCCATGGCAAGCGTCTCCGCCGACAGTGACGCAGAGGCTGCCGCGCCCGATGCGGCTGTCGCCGGCGCCAGGCTGACCAGGTTCTCATACTCGCTACTGTCCTCATCCTCGTCCTCATCTTCGTCATCTTCGTCTTCATCCTCGTCGTCCTCTTCCTGTCCCGCCGCCTGCCGGTCCAGGGAGTCGGAGCTGGAGCCGTCTCCGTTGCCGAGGCCCAGGCTGGGAGACGGATGGCCCGGCGAGCCCACCGCCTGTGGCCGAGGCAGAAGCAGAGCGCTGGTCGGGTCCTGGCCCAGCGCACCCATGTAGGCCGGAGCGGCGGCGGCGCCGACCGGTGAGGAGGCGCCGGCCGCGTTGGGGAGGCCCCCGAGAGGAGCCGAGGCACCCCCACCTCGGTCCGCCGAGGAGGGAGGCGTCTGCTGAAAGGCCACGCGAGAGGAGAGTGGTGGGAGCAGGGGAGGAGGAGGCGCCTGGGGAGAAGGAGGCACGGCGTCCAAGAGCGCTGCGGAGCTCTCAGAAGAGGAGCGCTGAGCTGCGCTCTCTGCTGCCTCCTGCAGTCCTAAGGAGGAAAGGACACTTTGGTTTAACTCGACATCAACACCTGAGGCTCTCAGAAGAGAAACATGCCGTAAAAGCTAACTTCATAACACTTTTTTTCAGCAAATACACAGAGAAAGATATATAAATAGCAAATAACAATATACTTCAAAAACACAAACGTTTAAATGTTGTGGCAGCACCAATGTGCTTTGAAAGTCAACCTTCTTGCCTTGTGGCAGAAGAGTTCTAGTGAGAGTGTACATGCAGCACAGCTGGATAGACCATCTTTTCTCAGCTCCACCTACTGTCTGTCATGTTACAGATGAAGGCAGATAAAGGCCTGCTTGTGAACTCTACATGACCCCTCATACCTGACTCTATTTCACGCCCTGTTCTTCTAGCCTTGCCCTAGTCTCTGTGCTGCTACCGTTAGTTTACCAAACAAGGGCTAACACACAAAAGGCTTAGATTTACTAATTGCTTTTCTCACATATCAATAATCTAGACAGACGATTTTATAGAGTGCCTTTTGTGTGCTTTTTGTAAAAAGAAGAAGAAAAAAAAAGAATCCCAGCTGTCACATGCCCTTGACCAAGGCACTTATCCTAGCCTCAAGTAATAGCTAGTAGACAAATTGAAGCTGCTAAATGCATGAATGTAAATGTAGGCATTGGTAGAGCTAGTTAGCCAGGCTAGTGCCACCTAGTGCTTCTGGTCAATATCACATTTCTCTGCAGCACAGTCAGGGATCTCTCCATTAGCTTAGGTTTCCTCCTGAAAAAAATTTGCAGGCCAATCAGCAAACAGAGTGCTCTGGAATGCCAAATATTAAAGTTCACAGAGAGTATCTGCCCACGAGGAAGGAAACGTACGCCAGCTGAGGATCTCCAGACGCTTGGCACAAAGTAATATGATGTAAAAGCATCAGGAGCACCAGGCTAGGAGCACCAGGCTAAGAGCACCAGGCTAGGAGCACCAGGCTAGGAGCACCAGGCTAGGAGCACCAGGCTAAGAGCACCAGGCTAAGAGCACCAGGCTAGGAGCACCAGGCTAGGAGCACCAGGCTAGGAGCACCAGGCTAGGAGCATCAAGCTAGGAGCATCAAGCTAGGAGCACCAGGCTAAGAGCACCAGGCTAAGAGCACCAGGCTAAGAGCACCAGGCTAAGAGCACCAGGCTAGGAGCACCAGGCTAAGAGCACCAGGCTAAAAGCACCAGGCTGTCCTTACTTCTCTCTTCCTCTGCAGCCTTGCGTTTCCTGAGGGTGATTTGCTGCTTTAGTTTGGTCACTTCCTCTTGGAGTTTCTCCTTCACACGTTCGCTTTTCTCCACCTCTCCACACACTGCCTGTGAAACACATCAAGCACACAGAAGATCAGCCCCATGGCCAGCTAACACACAACACACTGCCTGTGAAACACATCAAGCACACAGAAGATCAGCCCCATGGCCAGCTAACACACAACACACTTGGTAGATTTTTGGTGACACCTGCTTCTATCTATTTTTTTGTCATTTTGTAAAAGTTTTTATTTTGACTGACTGACAAAACTTTGAAATTTGATTGACTTGAAACTTTTGTGAATTATGAGCAAAACACAGTTTTTCAGGTCTGGACAACAGTAGTTCCTAATTTCCTGACAGAGCTTCCACACTCACACAGACACCCTGCTAAAATCACAGACAGTGAGCGGAAGAGCAGCTAAAAGCAGGTGTGAGTGTGCGTGTGAGACCACTTCCACTCACCTGAACCTTCTCCTGCAGTGCACTGTACACCTGGAAAATAGTACGGATATCCTTCATCACCCCATCTGCGTCAAAGAACTCAGCCCTGAGAGGGTGGGAGAGAGAAAGAAAGAGAGAGGTTCATTACAATTGTATCACTATGTGACCTATCCTGTAGAAATTTCCCATCACTCCAAAGGCATTCCAGACTCTGTGTTACATTAACATGCATAATCACAGCAAAAAGGACCTCCAACTGTGTATGTTGGAGATGATAATGGCATCATCTGTGCTGGGCATTTCTTAAGACAAGTGCTGTAGGATTTGCTACAGGCTGGGGTAAAGTGGTCTTTGGCCTGTGGATTAAGCTCTCAAAGGTGGGGCAAGTGCATCGCTGAGCTTTTGCAAGCATAACAATTTTTGTAACATTCAGTGAATGCACCTCATGATCCGCTAGCTTTCAATGCTCTGAACATACAAACAAACAAATAAGTAAAAAGGCTACATAAATAAAGTCTGTAAAGTCAATAAAGTCTTCCACAGGCCTGGTTCCATGAACAAAGTGGGTGTGTTTTGTGGAGCATGGGGTTTCTTAGAGGTCACTGATAGGAGGGCTGAGCTGCCTCTGCTAGTTTTTGTTGGACGTTTGGTTGAAATGTAGTACTAACAAAATAAGTTTCTTTAGACAAGGTGTGTGAAAGGAAATCTAAAACATAACCCCAGTCATCCATCATCACTTTCCTGCCATACATCCAAACGACTTGAACTATTTGTTTCACTTCCCTTCCTGTTGGCCAGTAGGTGGTGCCACTGTGCGCCGCAGCCTCAGACAGTCTTGTGGCCACACTGCCTCCCGATACGCTTTAGGGGAGGCTGCGGGAGGCCGTGAGAAAACAGCTGATCTAGTAAACCAGGTCAGAAGTAGTGCATGTACACACACACACTCATGTACAAACACACAGCCAGATTTAACCAGTGCCCTCACACTCATCATCATCAGGAAGAGCCAGGGTGGGTGTCTGCGATTCCCTCCCTCCCTGTCTCTCTCCCTCTCCCTCTCCTGCTGTCTGTCTGAGGTCACCTGCTTTAGCTAATCACCTCTGAAACACAAGCCCCTGACTAACATCACTTCTGCTGCGGCCCACGCACATATTCCTGCTTAACACACACACACACACACACACACACACACACACACACACACACCACACACACACACACACACACACACACACACACACACACACAGTCAGCTAGCAGCCGGAGACAACTATTTTTTTTGCTTTTGTAGCAGATCCCATTTCTACGTGCCAAAACCCCCGTATTATGCTTGGAGGCAGACTAATATATGTGGCACACAGAACAGCTAATTCAGAGACCCTGAGCAGTGTCCAGCTCCTGTGTGCTCTCCTCCATCATCTGTCCTCTCACTGACTGTACTGCAGCCCCATCCAGTGTCTCTTCCCTGAGTGCTCAACCAGTGGCCACTGTGGCCGTGGGAAGTGGCTGAACGCTGCCATTCAGTCTGAAATGCACATCCACGGCTGAGGCGCCCTTGAGCAAGGCACCTAACCCCTCACTGCTCCCTTGAGCAAGGCGCCTTACCCCTCACTGCTCCCTTGAGGAAGGCACGTAAGGGGCGGTGGTAGTGTAGTGGTTAAGGAACCTGGCTAGCGTGCAAGTAGCCTAAAAAGTTGTGGGTTCGTATCCCACCTGCCACCGTTGTGCCCCTGAGCAAGGCACTTAACCCTAAGTTGCTCTAAGGGAGACTGGCTCTGAACAATTCATAGTTGACAAAAAAAAATGTAAGTCGCTTTGGATAAAAGCGTCTGCTAAATGCCTAAAAAGTAAAAGGCACCTAACCCCTCACTGCTCCCCAGGCACTGCAGCAGCTGGCTGAGAGAGCAGAGAGAGGATCTGCCCACGAGGAAGCAAACGGATGCCATGTGGGTCGTGCCAGGCTCTTTGCACAGTGAAACGAAGAGAAAGTGGTTGGAGTACTAGGCTAACTAGGCTAGGCTATATACTCCTCTATATGTAGAGAAACTTATAGGTTCAAAGTAGTGTCTATCCACTTTGATATGTACAGATCCTTACATGCTATCAAAAGAGTGTATATACTCTTCTATATGTAGAGAAACTTATAGGCTCAAAGGAGTGTCTATCCACTTTGATATGTACAGATCCTTACATGCTATCAAAAGAGTGTATATACTCTTCTACATATATATATATATATATGCGCTCTTCTTGTATATACCCTTATATGCTCACCCGTGCTCTTTAATGACCTTGGCGTAGTTTTTGGATGTGTTGGGGACCGATGACACCTTGTACTCCTGTTGGCTGGTGTTGCCCAGGTTGGGGATGCTGAGAGAAACTCTCTGGTTATACCTGCATGCCAAAGAAATGACAGACAGACAAGAAAGACTGTTTGATTTTTTTTTCCGTTGTATTGAATGGGGGATGAACATCATTGGAAAACAACATTGGATGAGCTGTCAACAGTGGGAGTAATAGCTCTTGATTGCACATCGTCTTCTTTTGAAACAGTTGAGCACACCATGTTACGTATCATGTGTTCGATATTCTTGGGCAACATGATCATTCAAATCTCACTCCAAGGCCACACAGTATTGCGTCACCAATGCACTGTGGAAGGTTAATGTATTCTACTCTCAGAAACTCAGTGGACTGAATTTAGTACTGACCAATCTCTTCAGTTTCTTTATTTTTATGTTGATTTCATTAGACCGTACGATGGTCGTGTGTGTGTGTATGTGTGTGTGTGTCATCACACTTGGCCCCCTCCTGTGCATGCAGACTCTCCGAAAGCTTTAACAACGGTGTGTGTTCTGAGCTCAGGGCTGATGTGAGAGTGAGGTGGCCGCATAATGTTCTCAGTGCTAATGCGACTGACTCGTCAACCTTTTGGTCTATATGAACAAGACTGCTGTGCATGATGCATCCTCATCTCCAGTTCCTGCATTTTATGAAACAAGTGGCCATTGTAGGGACAGAATGACATAATCTCTCCACACAAACAGAACAGTGTGAGAAATGTCATTGTAAAGTGCTCCCCCTTGTGGTAAATAAACACAACTTCATTTAACCTTAGTTCTGTAGATGCATAGTGAATGACGGCACACTAGAATATCAGGTCAGTTTGCCTTCACAGCTTTCATGGTGCGATTATATTTCACACACCCAACCTGACTGATCATAGGGGTTAATATATTTCACACACTCAATTTGACTGCTGATCGACAAGACTGACTGATCATAGGGGTTAATATATTTCATACACTTTATCTGACTGATCATAGGGTTTAATATATTTCACACACTCAGTCTGACTGATCATAGTGTTATTATATTTGACACACTCAATCTGACTGCTGGTAGACTAGAAGAAGAAGAAAAAGGAGTGAAAGCACATTGTAAAGTGTTTTTCTAAACCGTCGCCTACTGAAACTCATTCAGTTATTTTGCATTTCCCATCACTGTGTGGCGGGGGAAGTTGTGGTTCAGGTGGCAGGTGGTTGTGTGTGTGTGTGTGTGTGTGTGTGTGTGTGTGGTATGTGTGTTTACCTGCGGCTGGGTCTGAAGAGCACATATTCCAGTGCATGTGTGGAGCTGTTGGCCGTTGAGATGAAGCTGAAGAGAAGGAAGACGAGGTCGGGCACACCCAGGATGCTGCTCAGTTGCTTGTGGATCACCTGCTCCCGGAATGACATCTGCTGTTGGGTGTTCCGCCGGAAGCGGTACCAGCCAATGACATTCTGAGCACAACACGCAACACAGTCAACTAAGAACATTTTACACAAAGGGATATAACAGTACTGTTTTATGTTCAATTCAATGAAATGTCCTCCTTTTTTTTTTTTTTTTTTAAGTGGGAGTACAGACTACTACTTCTTCTCTATTTTTTGTACACTATTCAGGTGTGCTGCATGTAAGTTTGAAAGGAGTTTCTTGTTAGGTATTGATAAGTGTAATGACAAATATATAACTAAGGCCCTGTTTACACGTATCTAGATATTTCTATAAACAGATATTTTTAAATTGCGTTTACACGTATCCAGTGGAATTCAGAAAATACAGCATTTTGAAAAATCTCCACATTGGAGGCTGTTAAAAAAAGAATATCCGTTTGAGGTGGCTAAAACTTAGTTTACATGTAAACAAGAGACCCAAACAGTTAAAAAAAAAAATCTGTTTATTAAAAAATCTCTATATGTGAAAACAGGGCCTAAAGCTCAGGGGTTCATATCAGCAAAGCTCAGTTTAATAATTACTCACTTTCCTTCTGTTCTTCAGAATTCTGTTGAGACTCTCCTCGTTCACTTTTCCCGCAGAATCATAAAAGCTGTAAATTCCAGTGAGCAAAGAGATTGGCATTACCATCCACACACTTCAAACATAAGACATGAATGTTGCCCAGGAAGTACAAAGCACTCCTGCAGCTTACACAAATACTAGAGACATTAAAGATGAACTCAAGATGGTTAGCAACCGGCTCCTATGATCATCAATTCAAGATGCAATCGGCTCTTATGAGAAAAGGGAAGATTACCTGAAGAGATGTGCACAGGGTTCATGATTATGGATTTCTGTTGAAAGGAAAAACACAAGACTGTCACAACAGTTCATGCATGAGTTGGTTCCAAACACACAATGTGAAAGTTCTATAATTTACATTACATCAACACAGCTATCTTTTCAAAACTCTTGTCATTTTAAATGGCTGCAAAATACACTTGCCATGATGGACCTCTGGAAATAATTACACCCATCACAAACTGAAGCCTTTTTTTAAAGTGTTGGCTCTGAGTGAACACTACAGCACAGCAGCACTGACAAAACCATTTGCATAAAATGTGTTTGGTTATGACTGACCTCCTTGTCACAAATGCACACAGCAAATTCTGCAAGCCTAAACTGAAACGCTATAAATACACATCCTTTAGGATTTGTTGTGGTGTTGTGTTTCATATTTGCTCCAGACACAAACAAACAGGATGTGGAATAAAAACAGATTACATTTGTTTTGGAAATTGCATGGAGAATGCTTCCTTAAAAGCAGAGGGAATTGGCTACATACTGGATATGACAGTGATATTAGAAACGGTTGAGTTATTTTGCTGGCAAACCTATTGCTGACAGAGGGGAATGTTTGTTCTAAGTGCCAAGAGAATTAGTGAAAACCTCTGAGGGATCCAAGTTTGAATATTTTTTAAACTCATACTTTGGCTAGGCACATTACAGTGTGACATTCTTTAAAAAGACAAACTCCCTCAGCAATTCTCCCACTCTTTTATTTTAGGAAAACAATGTTTTCTCTGCACATCACACACCACAGTTCTGATCTGTAACTACATGCGTCATTACTGAATACTTCAGTGCTGGTCAAAACTGGCATGTGGACTACCACATTTAATTTCCTTTTTCTGTTGTAAACACCCCTGTGTGCAGCGTAGAAGGAAGTACTTGCACCTGTAACACAGTTCATTAGCCTTCGGATGATCATTCTGCTGATATTTAGCAACACAGTACAACTTGAAAGTTATTTGCACCTTCAAGCATCTCGCTGACAGGTTAGAGAAAGACTGGGATCACAGAGGAAAAGATCTTACCTACTACTTGGAGGAACTCAGTGTTGCTAATCTGTGAATCACTGATGCTGAAGGTCTCCTCCTGCCTTACCTCTCCCAATAAAAATCCCTCCTGCAAAAAAGGTTAATAAAAACTTTAAGAATTGGATACTTAGATGTAGTGCTCGTTGTTATGTTTAATGTGGCTTACACGAGCGTTACAATTGACTTACTTTCGTCTGCTACAATCTAATGCATTCTTCTACACGCTTCAATAGTATTCCGTGCACATATTGGTAATTCTGCAGCGGCTTTTCAGTCATTCGCCATGACATACGTCACATGTTTTGTGTCATAACTTTGTAGTAATAACACGGAAGTAAAGATGAACAGTTGACTGCTCTGTCTATGATTGTACTCCAGCCGTGGTATGTCAACAATGCTGCCCATCTTCATGGATGGTGCAAACACTAGCAACCTACTTCCTGTAGGTTACAAGTGAACAATTGTCAACGGCAAAACTAGTTCCCGTCACTTAAATACACACGCAAATAGCATCGTTACGATGATGACCACGGACACATACCAAAAAGCTAGTCGTGCAGGATGCCGACGCCAAAGCTTAAGTATCAAATTTGCGGAGTACCCAACTCGCCACCAACTTTCACATATCGGTTTCACAGGCTTTGACTTGCTACAGGAGTACCTGGCTAACTGATTGACTCAACAGCTAACAATCTACCTAGTTTCGAAAATGCTAACGTAACACGATCAACACAATCGAACAATCTACAGGACTCATTGGCTAACTTTAAAATACACACACGACATCTGTAAAATACGCACACGATCAGCTGTCTCATCATCAGAAATTCTGTAAACTGTTAGCTATCGACAGACAAGCTAAATAAGTAAGCTGGGTAGCTACTAAACCGCTAGCTAGCTAACCACAACACATTTTGCAGAGGGGGAGTGCAAATTGCTAACGAGCTAGCTCCAGGAAGATGACACCGGAAAACTCAATAGCTCAACGAGACTGATAAAAGCCAGTCTCTGTTCCTGTTGACCACGAAAACGAAGCCATAGCATCTCTGGCGTTTCTATAAAATGTTCATAATACTTACATGGTCGGAGTTACTGTTAGCGCTGTGATAACACACAGAACTAAAAGTATAACCCGAAATGGATGCCGCCATGATGGAAACATCCCCACCTGTCCCAGAAATCTCCGCGGTCTCACCGGGTCCTCCTGCGTCATTCAATCAGCCCTGTTGACAGTGTGTGAAACGCAAGTTAAACGTTAGAGCCTGTTGAAGTATTAAAGTTATATGATGTGCACTTAAAAAGATGCAGCATAATCGCCTCAAACAATCATTTCTGTCCTTTCAGCAACTGAGACACTGGCTGAAAATGTTTTTACAGTATGGTACATATGGATGAAATCTCCACCAATCAGAACTAGTTTCCGCTAGGAGAGTAGGAAGATTTCAGTTCATTTCCACGGAGTAACACACGAGTGCCATGGAGAACAACACCATTGCCTTCAAGAATGAGAACTCCTCGGAAGAGAGTCAGAACACTGTCCCGGAGAATGATTTCACATCATCAAAGCTCGGGACCAAAGACTAGTAAGTACATGGCGAAACAATGTTAGCAAGCAAGACATGCTGGACATACATGCATGATGGCTGTAGCACATGTTCGGTTTGACTGTCAGATTAGTTGTCAGTAAGAATAATTTTTGTCACAACTTCGTGTCATAAAAATTGCTTTTGGAACTCAATAAAAACTGTCAATCACAGTAGCATATTTGAGAAAGAACAGGGTACTAATTTGACCTTGTCTC
>PYXC01001717.1:202500-215000 GCA_015244755.2 Tenualosa ilisha | reverse complement strand
TGACCCATTTGACCCATTTGCCACTCTCAGGCCTGGGCATGCTTTTACCTTTTCTCCTCTGGCCTTTTCATTTCTTTTCTTTTCGTCTCTTTTCTTTTCGTTTCTTTTCTTTCGTCCTTGTGTTCCTTGTCTGCTGAGCACCAGTCAGATCCTTGCTAGCATGTGCAGACCGGCCCCAGTGGCTGCTCCCATTGCGAGGCCGTGCCTCACCTGTCACTGGCCTGATTGTGAAAGACCACTGACCCGTGGGTGAAGGGCCGAGTCGCGCCATTCATCGGCTTGTCAGTCTGCCTCTGTCAAGTTCAAAAGTCAGGTGACTTCTCAATGCAGTGGCCTTTGCTATTTAGCTTTGGCTGAGCACTGGTTTAATAGCGTGCTCAGTGTCTACAGTCCCCTCTTCCAACAGATTAAGATGCCTAACCCACTCATCTCCTGTGTATTCTGCCACAGCTCGAAAGTGTCCTATGACCCACATGACACAAGGCACATAACCAGATCAGTCAAAGAAGCTCGTATTAAAATCTCTTTTTTTAGGACGGGTGAGCAAATGGGCCAATAAAAATCTGATGAAATATTACCTCATAGACTCCAAACTTACAATAACTGATTTATTCCTGATCATTGGAATAAGAATTAAATCAGGGAAATGTAATGAGACAGAGTGTCTCTGTAAGGGGTGCTGAACGTGACAGAATTGATCATCAGGCCTTATGAAATTCCTAAATAATTGGATAATTTATAGACGTGATCGCATGTCTTAAGCACTGGGGCTTGTCTACCTGGCTCCATGTGTGTGTCTTGATTGTTGATTTGGAGTTCAGGTCCCATACCAGGAGGGGGCCTCGTTGACACTGTGGGAGATGGTTGGATCAGTTTGTTATGTTGTTGAGAGCTATACATTTGTAGATTTTTTTTTTTTTCCAAATTGCAATTTTACTTTCGCTTTCCTTGCCACAAAATTGCATGTTGAACATTTAGAGTATATAGAGACGTGTGTTATTTTTCCTCCGCGTTTCACCACGGCTGTGGCAAAGAGAAATGTTTCTATTTAAAGAGGGCTCATCTCTCAAGCCACAGTGTGCTGTGCAAATGTATGCCTCTAGATTCCATCTACTTCATTGCTAAGCACCCATTTTGCAACGGTTGTCTGTCGCTCAGAGCTCTGAAATATGGTGCAGAATTCTGAGTTGTTGCAGAGATGTGGAACTTGTTCCTCTAACTGTTTGTCCCTCTCTGTTCCTCTACAGGATTTGAGCTGGTGAAGGAGCTCCCAACTCCTCGTTTTCAGTTCGGCGGAGTGACGGGAAACAGTGTGACAGCCCTGGTCTTGAAGCACCAGTCCTGAGTCCATTAACAAATGAGTCTCGTTTTTTTGTACTTTTTCAAATGACAACAACAGCATCAACAAAAATACCCACCCAAGCACTCACCCAGCCCAACTTAAGGCCTTCCATGTAATAAAACATCACAAGACTGCACACATGGAGTTTTTCAAAGTGAAGGCTACCTCCTCATTAGGCACCAAGCATGAGGTGGCTCATGTTGTGTCGGTGTACAAGCCAAGAGCTTGGAGTGGAAACTAGGTCCTCTGTGAGACGATGATGAACCTTTGCCTGCTCTTTTAATGGCCTTGTAAACTGTCCATTTACCGCAAGCAGACTGAGCGGCTGTTGAACTGTAATAATGGAGGCTGTTTAGGAGTAAATCGTCGTCTCATTTATTTCCTTGCACTTTCTCAGTTTGGGACAGGAGGAAACTGTTTCTTTTCATTCTGCCCACTGACATCTCTGTCATCCTTTAATATGTTTCTGCCTCTGGGGATGAACCTGTGCAGAGAAAACCTTCATACTCACAGACTCTGAGTTGTTGCACATCAGCAACGCTTTTTAAAAAAGCCAGTTTTTCCAAATCCCAGTTTTTTTGGAGAGTAAAGTTGTGTGGTTCAAATGGAAACACTAGTTTGTTTATGCATCATGGCACGCAAGCACAGCAGAGGGTGGTGTTTCTCAGATTACTCTGATACTTAGCTATGATAAAGTGGGTTTGGGTGATGAATGTTCTGTCTGACCATGTAAGTGAGTGAATGGATGTAATGAAACAGGCAGAGTAGGTCTTCACTCCAAGTTGGCTTTTTAAACCATCACAATCAGTTGTTGAGGAGGTTGTACGTAATAATAAAGGAAGGCAAGAAAGAAAAAGTTGTACTTTCAGTGTTATATCAGTGTTGAAGTAGATTGGTAAACATTTCACTTTGTTTTCAATAGCAGGCAATGCCCCTCTGACGTTTGTTGTCCTTTTGTAATGCAGGCAGTTGGCATACATGAGTGTACAGAATAAATAAAACAGGTCCAGTTTGCTTTTCTCCACTCGGAAGAGAAGCAAGCTGTATTTGGGTATTACATACATAGCATGTGATGCATGAAGATGACTGATTTGCATAATAACAAACATCTCATCTGAGGGCCGACACGACAAATAATAAACTTAAAACACATTCTTTTACTGCATTGTATATCGAGACATTCATCTGATGCCTTGTGTTTCTATTACAATGGTATTAAGTATAATATACTGTTAAACACACCTTGAAGTATTCAAGCAGTCAGTTCAACTTACAACAAGGAAGCCAGGTTCCTTAACCACTAAGCTACCACTGCCTATTATCAACATATATTAGGTTCTGACCCTGACACCAATAGTGCATCCTGCTATCCAAAACGTCATAGAGGATAGTGTTATTGAAAGATCACTCATTAGCTCATTTGTTAGCGACAGTTCACAATTGCCATGTTCTATTCTAGTGAAGAAGGAAAGAAACAGCGTATGCCTTTTTGCTCAGTAGCTGCCATTAATCATCGGCTTTTCCTCCCTTTCACAGTCTAGGCTAGTGTCCCACTGAACGAGGTGACGGCCTCGGCATGCTTTTACATAAACACACAAGGCCTTAGCAGATTCAGTGTCTAGAATTTTGCTGGATTTCTGAATCTGGACACCACAGATGGCAGAGCTTGGCATATCAGCGTTTCCCAGGAAAGACAGGTATTTGGTGATGTCACAGGAGTTTACTGTGAAGTGCACTTTGTCTGTCTGTGTGCGGGTGTGTGTGCCAGGGAAAAAGAAGTTCAATGTTGCAAAATTCATTGCTCAACTATATTGCACTGCCAATGGGTAGGGCACAAGAGGTAATGTGTGTGTGTGTGTACATATTCATTTATTTTGGCAAAGGAGTAGCCGATGTATCTGCAAGACAGAGCCATTGTCACAAGCACTTGGATCTTCAGTTCTGGAAGCACACAGCCTCACTCACACAGGTGCTGTTGCTAAGCTACACCTCCCTAAACAAGAAAGAAGAGTAGGGCACAGCCCCATGAGCAGAACTCAGCACTGCAATGGCCGTCAGGTTTTCCGACAAGCATTCCTTCCACACGGTAGCCAGGAAGTAAGGAACTGCCATGAGTCCTTCTACTCCACCTGCAGAAGACTTAAAAAAAAGCTTCTAAGCTGACTGACAAAGGGCCAGTTTCAAAGCTGAAGGCTGTGGTTAAAATCAACTCGAAATAGGAAAACTAGCTGAATCAAAATGTCCTCCACAACCCAAACCCCTAAACTCTCTAAGATGTAACTACACCAGCCAATCATGTGGTCAACTTGTTAAGTTTGGGCTTTAGGCATTGAATTATTATAGACTGTTTCAAGAGTATCATGACTGTTCCCAAAAGGTTTCTGGTTTAACATTCCATGTTATCTTAACGCTCCTGTTGTGTTCGTTTCATGGTGTTCTGGCCAAAAATTGCCGGAGCATTTTTAAATTGAAATAATGCAGATGTTACCAATGATTATCATAAAATGTGACAGACATCAGTACGAACTTCTCCTCTCTTGAATATTACAAATTAAAAACTTAAGTTTACTAATTATGGCCTGTAGGCCTCTCAAAACGAAGCCTATGTAATTCGGTGAGGGAGAGATTTTATTGGAAGTAGGTTTTTGGTGGAGGCTGTCAGTGGAAGCAAGAATAGGGAGTGAGGAGTGTGTTTATGTTTGTACGTGAACACAAACACACTTGCACTGTCCATCTGATCTTGAGGTAAGGCTGTATGTGCCTGAAAACTATTTTTGTATATTTACTGTAGTCTCACCTATTAATTTTCTAATAATTCGTCATTTTTGAAAGTTGAATAAAACATGCAAAATGTTATGAAAATGATTCAAATTTGTGTTATGTGTTCAGATAGTCTGTATAAATAAAGTCATGGAGCCCCATGACCATCCAATTAGAGTTTGGAGAGGGAAAAAATGTGATTTTGGTCAAATTTGACCAGAACACAACAGTGTAGCAGTGTTTGGGAGCAAAAAATCATTCAAGTGTTGCTTTTGTTTACATCGCTGAAGCAGGCTATTGTAGTGGTTGTCAAACTGAGGTACCTGAATCAGTTCTAGGGGGGACACAAAATAAATCTGTGAATGGATCTCAGCTCTCACCAGCATAAAGAGA
Source organism: Tenualosa ilisha (assembly GCA_015244755.2). Taxonomy (NCBI): domain Eukaryota; kingdom Metazoa; phylum Chordata; class Actinopteri; order Clupeiformes; family Clupeidae; genus Tenualosa; species Tenualosa ilisha. The sequence continues at coordinate 210,505 of PYXC01001717.1, read as the reverse complement.
GATGGAAAAGACCTTGTACTCAAACTATCAACAATACAACCCACTTATAACTACATATATGTGAGATGTGTTCACATTTGTTAATGCAGCAACATGCAAAAATCTTAATTGTTCTCAAAGGGTACACGGTAGGTTAGCAGAGTGTCTCAGGGGGTACAGTTAAAAGTTTGGAAACCACTGGTCTATTGGTAAGTAAGCTTAGAGGCTGTTCACATACATAACCCTGTATGTGCAACAGTGAGGAAGCCAGCTGCTCAACTGGATGAAACTGTTTCTTTCAGATCCCTTTCTCATTGTGTGCTGAATCTGATCCAAAGTGCCCTTGATTGTAATCAAGTATTGTGCCTTTAAATCACAAGTGAGTCTGTAAGGGATTAGTTGGATTTTTTTTTTTTTCCAAAACCTGGTTCAGATTTTCAGGCACATCATCAAGTCACTTGCCAGAGGCCTTACTGACAGAAAGACTAATTCAGGTTGTAGAAGCACCATGTCCAAACGAGCTGCTGTTTTGCATGTGGGGAGGAGGGCATGGAACATGCCATGCAAAATATTTAATTTCCATCCCCAGGCAGGGTGCATAGACAGGCTGGTTGACTTACTTGCTTCCCTGTGAGGGGCGTACAGACAGACATACAGACAGACAGGCGGGCAGGCAGTACACACACACACACACACACACACACACACACATCTGGGCTGCACTGGTGTGAATGAGACTGCAGCTTGTCTGCCAGTGAGCCTGGTTTCCGGAGCTGCCATGGGAAAATTGGTACCAGGCAGCGGACGCCTCATTAAAGACGCCAGTCATTCAAGCAGTTAAACTCAGGATTAGCTCCAAACACTGATCAGGACTCCTTCAGATCCGCTCACTCTGTTAAAAGTATTTATCATGTGTTTGTGTGTGTGTGTGTGAGTTTAGATCCATGTGTGATAACAATGTTAATGTACACTTTGATCACCCTCTCCTCACCCCACCCTCGGGACGGGAGGAGGTTCTTCTGAATTCGAACTGACACTGACAGTGTTTGCTGGTTCTCTAGCGCTGTTCTCTGATCTACACAACAACTGACAGACTCTTCTTCAGCAGATCTTTCCCCCCACAAGCCCCCAGTCACAATCGTCAAAACAGGAAAAACAAATACATTTTCAGTTGTTACATTAGAAATACTTCGTTGGAGGATAGAATGCATGTGCTTTTGTATGCTTGGCCATGATACGCTGACAGCACCACCCCCTCCAAGAGAAATTTATATGCAGTAGGGCCTTACCCCTAACTCAAATGGTATAGTCTGTTGTTTTGATTCTACCCCATCCTAATCAGTTTCTCTTGACTTTCCTTTTCTGTCTTTCTTTCATACCCCCCCCCCCCTTCTCTCTCACTCCCTTGCCTTCTCTTTTATTCTTCCTTGCACTGGCACCATGAATGCCCTTCTTTCACAGCAGCCTTCAACTGTGATACAGCAAATATTTATGTTTTCCATCTGGTCTCCTAGGAAACAGTTTGAAACTTCATAATACAATTCTTGGAGCGCAGATTGAATTACTTGAGTGAGGAGCTGTGTCGTTTTCCATGATTCGCAGAGCAGGGGAGACAGGATAGTGGTGGGGAGGGGAGTAAAGGGGGCGGGGGTTGAGTGTGGAGTTACCAGTACATTTCACACAAGTTACCTTCCAGGTTGGACTGGAGGGGAAAACACTATACACTCACTCCTCTCTTCTTGACAAATGCTGTACTTTACCAATTCTACTGCTTTGATGATAGAGCCTCTCTTCAGAGCAAAGTTCATGGTTGTCATATCAAGCCAGAGCCAGAGAAACTCAGGCTGCAAAATCAAGTGACAATTCAATCATCAACAGGTGGTTCTATCGTCAGTCATCACAGCTTAACATTAAGCCTCACTTGCATCTCACAGTTAACCAAGCTGAGGGGTGTAGCCTAACACAGACTAAAAACGTTATGGGACGTCATAGATTAATCTATTTCACAAGTTGACTATTTTATGAAACTAGGGCAGCTGTTTCTAAGTTAGTGGCCGTTTAACCGTGACTGTATGACATGTTCAGTAGGTCATTGTTTCAAAGTAACATTTTGGGTTCTGTTTCTTGAGGGGAGCGTGGGGGCGTCAACACAGTGAGTAGGCAATACTATTTTCTTCGGGTGTGTATGGATACCGGAAGCTTCTGCATTTATTTCTTCATGACCTTCATACGAACTACGAGGAGTACAAAGTTGTGAATGTGTATTCTGATTCATTCGAATGGTTAGTGTGTTATTACGTACATTTATTTTTTTCAAAGAAAGCAATTAAAACAAGTAAAATAAATTAACATTAGCTACAACACCCCCACGGGTGAGGAATGGTTTGGCTGTATGCGGATATTGTAAGCATGTCGAAACTAAACGGTCTTGAGTGGAGAGTCCCTCGCCGTCTCCGCAAGTGTGTATACGGGTACGAATGAGGACCCTCTTGCAACCCTCTTTCTTTGTTGCCCTGTACGAAGATGAGTTAAATTGAACTGCAGAGTTGGCCAGGTACTTAGACATTTGTAATACAGCTTCTTATCTGTTGATAAGTGTTTTTCCCTAAAAATGCATTAGTTTACACTGTTATTACGCTGTACGCAACGATTGTGAACATTTAAAAACCAAGTTAAATATCGTAAATCTCGTAAATAAATAGGCAAGATGTCTCGACTGAAACTTGATGGTTGTTTTTGTAGATGTTTTGCAGTTTCAGATACTAGTATAGCAAGATCCAGTATCGGAAGGCCTAAATATGGGTTAAAATGAAGTTTTCCCCGAACTGTTCTGTTTACGAGTGGACCATAAATATAGCCACATTTAGCATAGGTACTAATCAGTTCCTTAAGATAAGTATCTGCCATGTAGTTTTAGCATGAACACAGTCTTAATCGACTTTATTGCGCTAAAATAACAAGATGCGTTATGTAGTGTATCGGGGGTTTTTTTGGCTCCGGCGAACTTTACGCCGTATAAATTACGCAATTTTATTCACAACATTTTGCGTGTGAGCAGCCGCACCTCGTTAGATAAACTTTGTTATTTTTTCATGTAGGCTACTATGATATTTGCTATTAGTAGAATAGCACCGTCTAAATGGAGGCACTGGGACTGTGCCCTCTGCGTAAAACCAGCGCATGTTCAGTGCTTCGCCATGGGATAGTCTATGATGAGAAGCGAGGCTAAGACTGATGAAGATATCACTCGCTTTGTTGCTCCAGCAGACTTGGCCAGACGGGGACAAAAGCCTCCCCTGTCCTCCTGTTCTGTTATTGGGGTAGACCGGGCTGGACGAAAACTTTGTTCAAGTGCCTCACTACTCGTGCCCGCCCCTCTTCTCTTCCCTCACTGTGCCCCTCTTTGCGTCGACAGTTCTTGTTCGCCTTTCTTTGTTTACGTATCATTTAACGGTAGAACTGTTCATCAGGCCGTGGCGTTATTAAGTGTTTTATATCACTCCAGGAATTGATTTTAGGCCGACCGTGCTCATAGCGCGTGCGTGCGTGTCTCGGCAAGATATGCGTTTCAGCAGTGCGGAAACCATTGTCAGCCGCCTCGAGGCTTGTGTGGTCGCTTCTTCTCGTCATATTAACATATTCGTGCACGTGCACGCAAACAGTTTTTTTTGTCAAGAGGTGGTTGTTAACATGACCCGATTACAAGCCTGGGAGAGTCCGTGCGTGCTCTGCCTCTTGCACACACATACGTTACAAAACACACGCACACACACACACACACACATATATATATGGGCATGCATACATCACACAACTTTAATGCTGACGTTGGCGTACTGCTGATAATTTGTCTTATGTGTATATTAGGCAAAGTGATTTTTTGTTGGTTCTGTGCAAACGATTGGTTGGCATGGCTGCTGTGTGTGTGTGTGTGTGTTTGTGTTTTGGAATTACAACACTCATTTGTACAGGATGAGAAGCTTTAAAAGCCATTTTGACCCCATTGATGTTTGTGTGTGTGTGTGTGTCTGTGTCTGCAGTTGTTTTTGCTATATGAAATTAGTTTGGCATTCACTGATGTTAGCTATACAGACAATACCTGGAAGGTTTGGCTCCATAACCTGAACAGTACTGGGAAAGTCACACAGAACAGCTCTCTAGGTATGCTGTGTTTTGTGAAAACAGCAGGGCCACTGAGGGTACCCAGGCAGAGGTTCATCATGCCTGTGTGTGTTTGATTCTGTGCATGACTGCTCGTTTGTGTGTGCTCTGGCTAGTGGTGTCCGTCGCCTCATATTACACATGCCGTGTGTGTGTGTGTGTGTGTGGCCAGGGTGGGGGGGTGGTATTGAAAGGGCAACTCTTAGACCTAGAATGTTTAAGTAAGTTTGTAGTGTGCGTGTATCTGCAAATACTATAAGCGAAATTTGCTTGTGTGTGTATGTCTGTGTGTGTGTGTGTGAGAGAGAGAGGAATTGGCAAATACAGTAGGTAAGTGGCAGTATACATTTGGGCCCTTATTTTGTGCTCTTTTTGATATCAGTCCCTTAAAGTTCGAGACTGCTCTGAGCAGAGTGCAGACGGATGGATGGGCAGACAGTGAGACAGACCTCTTGATTCTCTTGTACTTCACTGAGTCCTGCTACCTTTGACATGCCCTTTGCGTAGGAAGGTCATCCAAGGCTCCTGGCTGTGGGTGCAGACAAGAGGGCTCATTCTCTTGGGTGTCTTAAGCTTGCCAACACACACACACCCACACACACACACACTCAACAAACCAGCTCTTCCAAGGTCTCTTGCGCATGTTAGCCTGAGCTGAATTGTAAAAAAGAGAGAGAAAAATGTGTGAATGTATATGATTGGGTGCGTTAAGGATGATGGAAGGAGAAAGATTGTGTGTGTGTGTGTGTGTGTGTGTGTGTGTTTGAGAGAGAGAGAGAGAGAGAGGCCTGGTCATTTGAGATGTGTCTTGTGTCTAGATGTCTCATGAATGTTGATTGGCACACTTGTAAGTGGCCCGTGTGTCTGTGTGTATGTATGTGTTTCTGTGTCTGTGAGTGTGTACCAACAAATCTATAGTAAACTGTGTGGGTAAGTGTGTATGTGTACATACTGACAGGCCCAATGTAAACCTGTATTTGTGTGTGGGGGCGGTGTAACTGATGGAGTGTGTGTACGAGAGGGTTCCTTTTTTCTCTGTCTCAGAGGCATAGAGGTCATGGAAGAAAACTAGGAGGTTTTCAAGCCAGGCCTCTCAGATTTGCTACCCTCATTAGCAAGGCTTTTGTATGAGTGTGTGTGTGTGTGTGTGTGTCTGTGCATGTGTGTGTGTGTGCGCGCGCACATGCATGTGTATTGGAGAAAGACCAAGAGTGCAGGAGGATGTGTTTGGGAGAAGTTGTGCAGTGTGTAATGTCTTAGGGAAGGGGGGTAGCGAGGAGGAGTGGGGAAGGGAAGAATGGGTCTGTTAGCCATGCTGTCTTTGTGTGTCCACACACACCATTTATTTTAATGGCCAGCTATTCTCCTGGGGGATTCTGCAGTCATATCCACCATAGTTTGTGTGCTGCATGTTAAATACCAGGCCTGTTGCACCCGGCCAGATATATGTGTGTGTGTGTGTGTGTGTGTGTGTGTATGTGTATGTGTATACAAATGTATATGAATATGTGTCTAAGTGTCTGTGGCTAAGAGTGTGTGTATCATTGTGTATGAGTGTGTGTGTGTGTGTGTGTTGTGTGTGTGTGTGTGTGTGTGTGTGTGTGTGTGTGTGTGTGTGTGTGTGTGTGTGCGTGTGTGTGTTTGTGTGTTTGTATTTGTATTTGTGTGTACATACACATGTGTGTGTGTGTGTGTGTGTCCCCATTTGTATTGGTCTTGTATGGCCATTGCGAGTCCTGAAGCAGTGAAGGGTCTCTGTGGGTGCAGTCAGGCATGGACATGAAACTCCATAGCCACACCTCTCTCTCTTTCTCTCTCTCTCTCTCTCTCTACACACACATGTACTAAGCTGGGAAATCAGGTAAAACACACTAGTGATTACCAGTAGTACCTTACTTAATTTAGGCTGAATAACATTGCTGTCAAATAGACAGAGAACTACTGACTAGTGAGTAGTGCAAAGCTACACACACACACACACACACACAGACACATACAGATACACAGAAAGAGAGAGAGAAACTGGAGAGCACCAGACTCAGAAGTTACCTCATGGTTTGTTTTGATTGACATCATAAGACTCTCGTTATGAATGACAATAGGGGTATTATTATGCCCATTTTCCAATAACACACACACACACACACACACACACACACACACAGAAACACACTCACTCATACTCACTCATACTCAGAAGCACTCAAGCTCATGGGCTGTCACAGAGAACATTGATGGCATAAACACCCTATACAAGACTGGAGGAGTGGAGTGGAAAGTTCTGTGGAGAAGCAACTGTAACAGGGGGGGATTAGGAGATCAGGGCAAAAACAACTACGCCATGGTGAATCACACGCCAGATATGCACAGCTTTGTCACAGAGCTCAAGGTGTGTGTGTGTGTTCGTCTGTGTGTGGCAGACAATTACAGGAGCAGCGAGAATGACATCGTAAATCATATTGGACAGAGATGTCTGACAGTGTGTCTGACAGTGTCTGTGTGTGTGTCTGTGTGTGTGTGTGTGTCTATGTGTCTGTGTATGTTTATATCTGAGTGGGTGGCTGTGAAGTGTTTTGTACAGTAGTATTCTTCAGACCACAACAATCAGTGCAGTCATATAAAAGCATGTTCTGGACACCATAGCGAGATGCTAAGATATCTGAGAGTGCTTCTGGAGTGGTTGCCAAGACACGCTGATGCATTATTTATGAGCCAAAGCTGCTGTAGATGCCAGGATGGAGGTTCTATAGTGTCAGCTGGCCTCACGCCAATCACATAAGCCCTGTCCCGACACACTGGAACACCTCTACATGCACTTGGGAAAACAAACTCATTCACACCCTTACACACACTCACACACACACACATACACACACATTTGTGTACTGATTTGACTTGCACGATTACAAACACACACACGCACTGGCACACACAAGCTTGTGAGGCACGCCGTCTGCCTCTATAGGTGCACAGAAGGAATGTGCACGTGTGTGTGTGTGTGTGTAGGGGGAATTACCATTTTAAGAGAGGTGGAAGAGATTCCTGAAAAGCACTCGAGCCACAAAACCACCTAGCAACTTAAGCAATGCCTGCAGTTCTAGACATTACGTTTGTATGGATTCACCTTAATGTGTGTGTGTGTGTGTGTGTGAGTGAGTACGTTTGTTAGTATGTTTATGATGTTGGCACGACTGGATTAAAACTAACAGGTTGTCAGGTGCTTAAGACCTGGCCGTACTCGAAGTGAAAGACAGGGATCGGGGGGAGGTTCCTGTGGCTGCAGCCATGAAAGAAATGCCCTTCAGTATCAAGCAGGCACAAAACTGCAGGACTGCTCCCCCTCTCAGGAGCCCAGATGTGGGTGTGGAGACAGAGAATGGGGTGGGATTAGGTGCCCTGCACTGTTCTCCTCAGGAGCTGCTCAGTCATGACGGCCTTTATTCTTTGGCACTGTGCTGGGTGGCACTGGGGATTATGGGAGCTGATTTCTCTGCTGCTCTTGACTTTAATTCTCTTCAGCTCTTTGCCCCGGGATCTGTAATTCTTGTGACTTTGAGAGAGAGAGAGAGAGAGAGAGACTGTATTAGTGTGCGTGTGTGTGAGTGTGTGTTTGTTCAGTGTGCATGCCTCTGTGTGTCTCATGCACACACACACACACACACACACATACACATACAGAGTGTCGTGACGCCACACAAATTCTTCCCAGGTGCTTTGTAACCAAACCCAAATTGTGTGGGTCGGGACACCCAACACCAGGCAGCGCCTGAATAGTCATCATTTAGGTGTCCATTTATCTGCCAGTCGAAAATTCCAAGCCATCCTAAGTGCCATACCTGTGGTAGCCCCATAGCCTTCAGCGCCA
>PYXC01001717.1:172500-192500 GCA_015244755.2 Tenualosa ilisha | reverse complement strand
CAGGACGGCTTCTGGCATCAGTTTTAGCAACAAAAGAAATGAACGAACACCCCGTTCAATGCCTTTCGCTTCATCCACTTACAGTGTTGTGTGAAGAGCATATTTTTGTTTTCTTGAATGGTAAGCAAACAAAAACAAACAAACAAACGAAAAAGTAACCTCACAAATGAACACTGAATCTCAGCTTCAAAGTGCCTCGTGATAGTGACGTATATTTTTCTAATTCTGACTATTTTGTAATCTTTCTCATTTGCCTTAGTGGATTAAGCTACCGAGCAGAGACTGTTGTCCTCTCCCTCTTTAAGGGAGCTAGATGAAAAAAATAAAGATGGAAGGATTCCTGCACTCCTCTCTCTCTTTTTCTCTTCGCTTCCTTGGCTTTGTGTTTTCAAATGCTTCCAGTTCTAGTTCCATAATCAATGACCATAGCAGTGTTCCATAATCAATAACCAAATGCAGGCAACACGGCCATCATCTCACGGATGGGTCTGTAAGCAGGGTTTTCACATGTTAGCAAGCGCTCAGCTGTTACAGTCATGAGGGAGGTGTGTGTGTGTGTGTGTTTGTTTGAGTGTGTTTGCGTATGTGTGTCTGTCTGTCCCTGTTTTTTTTTCATTTCATTATCAATCTGTGTATGTGTGTATGTGTGTGTGTGTGGGGGAGAGGGGGGTAGAGATAAAAAATGAGGGTGATAATGCATCTGCGAGTGCGTGTGTGTGTGTCTTGGATGACTTCAGTGACGTGAAGCATGCTGTCTGCCTGTGCCTTGAAGGCAGATCGGTCCGATAGAACGCATGTGTATGCGTGTGTTTGGGTGAATACATCCTCTGTAATGTTACTGATCACCTCCCCACCTCCTTAATACTTTCTTCATTTCTTTCATTTCTCTTTCTGTCTGTCTCACTATCAATTTGTGTGTGTGTGTGTGTGTGTGTGATAGGGTAGATAAAGTTCTGTATATTTAGGAGTGCATGGCCTGTTGGCATTACTGATGACCTCTCTACCTCCTTACTGCTTGTGTGTGTGTGTGTGTGTGTGTGTGTGTGTGTGTGACAGGGCAGATAAAGTGCCTCTGGGCACTTCCTCATCTCACGTACTGCGTGTGCATGGGTGTGTGTGTGTGTATGTGTGTATTTCATTGTTTATATATGCTTGTGTGTGTCACTACATTTGCAAAAACTTGGACATAAAACCAAACAGGATGAAGTATAAGTATTAATGACAATCTAGCTGTGTGCGTGTGTGTGTGTGTGTTTATATGTCAACATGTCCTATATTGTAGAGAGTGGCGTAAGATTGTGATCTCAGTGGTTAACGTGCAGTCGTCAGCTCTGTGTGCCGAGCTGTGCTTGATTTCACTCAAGCCACCCTGCTTCACCCTGCACACAGTCGCCGAGTCTGGCGAAAACGATGTGGATTAGAATTGTTTGCTGACTTGCGTTGGGTCCACAGGATGTTGTGAGAGTTGAGAGTAATCCCTCTGCAGTAGTTTAGTAAATGTTGAGTTTCCTGTTTCTTGCCGTGTAGCTGCTAATGACAGGCCTGATGAGGTCACGTGCCACATGCGTGGTTGAAGAGGGGCTTCAGACCAAACCTGGTGTTCGCTTGGCTGAATCCGTGCCATCAGTTACACTTGTGTGGGTGTTGATGAGCGCGTTTGAATGAAGTTTGCCTGCAGTGAAGGTGGAGGTGGCTGTGATCATGGGTGTGTAATCAGTGTAAAGGGTGTGGAAGGATTGATGGTTATTATGTAGAACCTACTCACCCTTAAGGTGGAGTGTTAAGTTGGGTGTTTTATGGGATGGTTAAAACCTTTAGATTTGAAAGGTTAGACGTCCCTTTATGTATTGACATGACACCTTAAGAGGTGTAACCTGCTGCCTGTCATTGTCGGTCCTAGAAGGCCAACATACCTCCTAAAACAAGAGTAATACCCATGCACTGATGCTCTGTTCAGATGAGTACATAGTGTGTATGGGTTTTTATTCTTTGGATAATTTAGACTATTTCCTTATTCAAAATGTTCTGTAGGGATGCATTGTGAGGGGACTGGCATAGGCACAGTGCAGGACTTCCTGTTTGGTGGGGTTTGTTTACGTTGACACAGGAAGCTGTCTGTGGCACTTGAGGGAGGAGAGTGGGATTGCTTCCTGAGGTCACAATGTTACAACTACTAACTAGGTCACAACTACTGTGGGCCAGAATATCTAGCAAATACTGGAGCAGTAGTCTGTGCTCAGTCTTGCTCAAGAGATTTTCAAGTGTCTGTGTGTGTGTGTGTGTGTGTGTGTGTGTGTGTGTGTGTGTGTGTGTGTGTGCACTTCAAGGGTGATCTATCAAATACTAGAGCAACAGAGTCCTCAGCTTCCCATATTCTCATGATGGTGATCTCTCTGCCACTTTGACCACCAGTGGTGGAGAAACGTTTCCTTCATGGCCAGTCCTCCCATGTGTTCTAGCTGTGTAGGAGTTTGTGTGTGTGTGTGTGTGTGTGTGTGTGTGTGTGTGTGTGTGCTATTCGGGCTGCTAAAGATGCATAAACTACTCTCTTTCACTGCCAGGCTTCCCATGAATTCCAGCTGTGTGTGTAGGTGTGTATGTTTATGTGTATGCGTTTGTGTATGTTTGTGTGGGTGTGTGTGTGTGTGTGTGCTTTGTTAGGGAGTGAGCTGTGGATGGGCTGACTTGAGGATGACTTCATCTCAGCCACTTCTCTATACGCATAACTTCAGCAAGGCCACTTCTGTGTTCACACTGGACCGCCGCAAGACACAAGGAAACGGAGGGAGAGAGAGAGAGAGAGAGGGAGAGAGAGAGGGAGGAAGGAGAGGGAGAGAGAGAGAAAGCGAGAGGGAGAAAGAGAGAGAGAGAAGGAAGAAGGAGAGGGAGAGACTGAGACTGGCCATATCCTGGAAACCAAACATCCCGTTGCCACGGCGATGGCTGCGGCCCTCAGAGCCCAGTAAAGAAAGGTGCACTTCTCCCAGTTTCCCCTCAAACAGGAAGTTTATGGCAGAGCCCAGGACAAATGGAATGGGAGGCGGCGGAGGGAGTTGGATGCAGAACAGTGAAATTGTGTGTGTGTGTGTGTGTGTGTGTGTGTGTGTGTGTGTGTGTGTGTGGTGTGTGTGTGTGTGTGTGTGGTGTGTGTGTGTCTGTCTACACATGAGCAAAAGAGAGAGAATATGAGCATGCAAATGAGAGAGAGTTGTGTGTGTGTGCTTGTTCGTGTGTCTAAGAATAAGTGAAAGAGTGTGTGTGAGTGTGTGTGTGTATGAATAAGTGTTAGAGAGAGAGAGAGAGAGTGTGTGCGTGTGTAAGGGAAAGACCTGGAGAGTTTCTCTGTGTGTATGGTAGCCATTGGACTATAAATAGGTCCTTTGTGTAGTTATAGGCTGGTGTGTGAGTGTGTGTGTGTGGGGGGGGGGGGGTTGTGTGAACAGACACTTGGGCCAAAGGAGGACCTACACACACACATATACACACACACACACACACAGACAGAGGCCTTCCTGTGCCCTTCCCTACACATGCAAAAACAGACTAATATTTTCTGGGAAAGCAGTGGTGTTATAAACTCAGCAGAAATTATGTGTGTGTGTGAGAGTGAGAGTGTGAGAGAGAGATCACACTCTGAGAAGTGCTTTGGCTATATGTGCATTGTAACCGTCAGGGTGTGCTTTAACTATTAGTGGTGATAAATGTATAGATCTATCACGACATGGCCTTGATCTGTGTCTGTTTTGAATGCATAGGCCTATCACGACATGGCCTTGATCTGTGTCTGTTTTGAATGCATAGGCCTATCACGACATGGACTTGATCTGTGTCTGTTTTGAATGCATAGACCTATCACGACATGGACTTGATCTGTGTCTGTCTTGAATGCATAGACCTATCACGACATGGACTTGATCTGTGTCTGTTTTGAATGCATAGACCTATCACGACATGGACTTGATCTGTGTCTGTTTTGAATGCATAGACCTATCACGACATGGACTTGATCTGTGTCTGTTCACTCTTGTGTTTAATGCTGCAGTAAGACTGATTGCTTCTGTACATGCAGAGAGAGGCTCTTTAATCTGCACCATTCGTCTGTGTTAATGGTTTCATCTCCTGTTGGAGGTTTAAATGGAGATGTTACAGACTTGGACAGACAGGCTTTTCCTCCACTGAACACATCACAGCACGAAGGAAGTCATGCTGCCAGGTCACACCCTTTAACCCATCATGGTGTGTGTGTGTGTCTGTGTGTCACTCTGTCTGTCTGTCTCTTTGTATCTGTGTGTGTGTGTTTGCCTCATTATCTGTGTGTGTGTGTGTGTGTTTATCTCTCTCTTTCTCTCTGTGTGTACATTGTTTGTTTGTGTGTGTGTGTGTGTGAATAAATGACTATCACTGAACATTTTAGCTGATTGCACATATTTCACTTCCCGAATCACTGATCACTCTGTGTGTGTGTGTGTGTGTGTGTGTGTGTGTGTGTGTGTGTGTGTGTGTGTGTGTGTGTGTGTGTGTGTGTGTGTGTGTGTGTGTGTGTGTGTGTGTGTGTGTGTGTGTGTGTGTGTGTGTGTGTGCGCGTGTGTTTATGTCTTTGTATATGTGTATGTGTTTGTGCTGTATGGTTTATGACAGTGCACTTTAGCTGATTGCACACATCTCACCTGCTGAGTCACTGACCACTCTGTGTGTGTGTTTGCGTGTGTGTGTGCGTGCGTGCGCGTGTGTGTGTGTGTGCGTGTGCATACTTTTACTGACTGCACACATCGGCACACACCTGCTGAATCACTGATCACTGAAACTTCGTCCCAACCAAAGGTCAAGCACTGTCTGCCAAACAAGTCCATTGCCATAGTTACAGATGGCGCAGTTGGTAAAGCCTTTTCTCTGCCTATCCTATAATAAATTACACACACACACACACACACACACACACACACACACACCACACCTGAGATGGCCAAGGTCAGCACTGTTAAACTGATGGGATTGGGATTGTAGGGAAACTCCTGACAGTGAGGAGAAAGGAAGAGAAAGCATCATTATCCTGGTTAGCCATAAACCACAAAGACTACACCCATTTACTGATGACACACTGTGTGTGTGTGTGTGTGTGTGTGTGTGTGTGTGTGTGTGGTGTGTGTGTGTGTGTGTGGTGTGTGTGTGTGTGTGTGTGTGTGTGTGTGTGTGTGTGTGCGTGCGTGCATGTGTGTGCATGCGTGTCAGAGGAAGGAGAACTAGTCAAGCCAAACACATACACACACTCACACACACACACAAACCTAGAGAGAGACCCATATACCCACAAATAAAGACACATACACACATGCTCACAAACATACACAAACTCGTACACATGAAGTATGCTTAGACACACACACACACACACACACACACACACACACACACAGACCAGGCGCTAGTCAAGCCAAACATGGCCAAAACTCATGAAGTGTCTTTAGGGTCTTCCACCACCATCATCAGTATTGCTAAAGTGCTTCCTAGAATGTAGGTCAGGGATGAACCTTCCCTTGCGTAAACAGAGTAGTTAGTCATCCTGGGGCAATAACTTAGAGTGTGTGTGTGTGTGTGTGTGTACGTGCACATCTGTGCGTTTTTGTGTGTGAGTGTGTGAGAAAAGCAAGGAAGGCAGGACAGAGGCAGATTGTGTTTTGGCTCAGAGCTCAGAATAGTTGTGTCATGCTCTCTGTTTTCCTCCTCTTGGCGTGCAGGGCTTGCACACACACACACACACACACACAGGCACACACATGCACGCACGCACGCACAAACTTTGTGAGAGGCTCACATCTACACATAAACACACACATACATATGCTCATAAACATACACACATTTATACACATATGCTCACACACACAATCACACACACACACACACACACACACGCGCACATACACACACACACACACACAGACCAGCCCAGGCACTGGGTAGCTGCTGCTGCTGTTGACTTGTCTTGGCCGGCTGGAACAATGGCTTCCTGAAATAGCTCTGAGGGAGGATGAGATGACCACACTTCTCCCACTTCCACATTAGTCTTGTGCCTGTCAGATCTGGGGCGGCTGCCGACACCACCTCCACCTCCAGCGGCACCCCCCCCCCCCCATCGCCTGGCCTGAACCGGCCTTGCTTGCCTGCTGGGTCTTGCTGACATCAGACCCATAGTGTCATGTCTCCCAGTGGGTGTCCAGCCATCGATGTTTGATCTCCCCTCCAGTAGACCGTGAGGACTTTACTGATGGTTGGAGTTCCTTTCAACATAAAGACAATGGCTTAAGTTAACCTGAAAGCCTAACTGACCTTCCCTCTCTCTCTCTCTCTCTCTCTCTCTCTCTCTCTCTGTGTGTGTGTGTGTGGGGGGGGGGGGGTGGAATTGTCCTGTACTGTGAAATGAAATGTCACATTGGTAATTGTTTGATGATTGCGCTGAGCTGACATTAGGATGCTGGTTCTTCTTTGCCCACACCATGGTGTGTGTGTGTCTGTGTGTCTGTGTGTGGCTTCTTCTGTTTCCACACCATGGTGTGTGTGTGTGTGTGTGTGTGTGTGTCTGTGTGTGGCTTCTTCTGTGCCCACACCATGGTGTGCGTGTGTCTGTGTGTCTGTGTGTGGCTTCTTCTGTGCCCGCACCAGTGTGTGTGTGTGTGTGTGTGTGGCTTCTTCTGTACCCGCACCATGGTGTGTGTGTGTTTGTGTGTGTGTGTGTGTGTGTGTGTGTGTGGCTTCTTCTGTGCCCGCACCATGGTGTGTGTGTGTTTGTGTGTGTGTGTGTGTGTGTGTGTGTGTGTGTGTGTGTGTGTGGCTTCTTCTGTGCCTGCACCATGGTGTGTGTGTGTGTGTGTGTGTGTGTATCTGTGTTAGTGTGTTGCTTCTTCTATGCCCGCACCAAGATGTGTCTGTGTCTGTGTCCATGTTTGTGTGTTATTTCAGTAAGATAGTAATCAACTTGTTTTGTGTTCCTGAACATGTGATGATCATTGATTGTAGCTGAGCTGAGAGTGTGATTTTTGTGATTGTGAATATGATTTTTTTTTAGGATGGTTTTGCCTTGCCCATTGCAAAATGACATTAATGACAACAGTTTTGACAGAAAAAGGAAGTCAGTGATGAGGAACTTGTGTCCCACACACACCAGTTTCCACCAGTGACCAGTGACCAGCCGTGGTTCTTTCTATCAGCGGTGACGAAAGGTTTTCCCAGACTGAGAAGCCTTTGTTCCCCCATGCAGTCAGTCACGCAAGCATAAATGAAGCAGAACATCTTGGACTGTGTGTGTGTGTTTGTCTGTCTGTCTGTGTGTGTGTGTGTAGAGGGGGTGTGTGAGTGTGTGTGTGTGTGTGTGTGTCGGGGGGGGTGGGGGTGGCTATGTGTGTGTGTGTGTGTGTGTGTGTGTGTGTGTGTGTGTGTGTAGGGGCTGGTTGTGTGTGTAGGGGGGTGGCTGTGTGTGTGTGTGTGTGTGTGTGTGTGTGTTTGTGTAGGGGGGGTGGTTGTGTGTTTAGTGTGTGTGTGTGAGTGTGTGTGTGTGAGTGTGTGTGTGTAGGGAATGGTTATGTGTGTAGGGTGTGTGTGTGTGTAGGGAATGGTTGTGTGTGTAGGGGGGTGCTGTGTGTGTGTGTGTATGGGAGGGGGCGGGTTTCATGTGTCTCAGAGGCACCCCCCCCCTCCCTGGATTACATGAAATCAGACCAGCAGATTGGTATCAGTACAACACAGGCCCTGAGTACAACCATATGTGGGGGAGCTCTCCAGCACCAGCTCAACTCAAGCACAGGGCCTGGGCACCAGTATGAATGCTCTTTGCACCAATGGACTGTGATGTGAGGTCTGAGTGTGTGTGTGTGTGTGTGTGTGTGTGTGTGTGTGTGTGTGTGTGTGTGTGTGTGTGTGTGTGTGTGTGTGTGTGTGTGTGACGGAGAGTTTCACAATGAATAAGAGTAGCCTGTATGGCGCGTGCACATGTCACATGTTTTTGAGTGGGAGTTCAAGCAATTGGTGCTGTCTCTTAGTAATCTATTTGTTGTGTGTGTGTGTGTGTGTGTGTGTGAGAGAGAGAGAGAGAGAAAGAGAGCGAGAAAGGGGGAAAGAGTATGTGAGTGAGTGAGACAGTGTGTGCTTGTAATTTAGTGTGTTGTATGTGTGTTTGTGTGTCAGTGTAACAGTAAGTGTGTGTGTGTGTGTACATGTGTGTGTCTGGGCACAGCATAGTGGTGTTTATTTAAACCTGTCAGGCTAGCACTGTTGAGCTGTAATCATTGGCCTGAGACTGCACTCCCCCTCAGGAAACTCCTGACCTGTGCAAACAGGCTGAGGAAGGGTGGCTACCCGTGTGCATTTCACCTTTCACCCCTGACCTTCATTACTGGCTCATGGACACCTCCACACAGCCACCACCACCATCACCACCCCCTGGTCCACAGTACTGACCCACGGACATATCCCCTCCCCCGGGATCACCCAGCACCATCACCACCCACTAGGTCCATAGTACTGACCCACGGACATATCCCCTTCCCCCGGGAACACCCAGCACCATCCCCACCCCCAGGTCCATAGTACTGGCTTATGGAACAACCAGCACCCCACTGCAAACACTCCTAGCCAGAGCTCAGCTATAAGTACTCAGTCTCTTTGTGCCTCTGACTTACAGGCACACTGGAGCTGGAACGCTCGTTGGGGGACTTCAGGCTTGGAACCGTTGTGCAGGGGTCATCAGGAGTCGTTGGACTCTCGTTCTGCAATAAAATGACATCTAGCCCATCAGATCACAGGGGCAGGATGGACTATTTCACTGCCAGCCTCTTGGTACTTGCATATGTCGCTGTAAACTGCGGCAAACGAACAAACTTCTGCCCTCTACCGTCTGCTGGGGTGGACATGATTTCATTTTGAGTTGTATTGTGTTTTGTCCACCCATCCTCTCTCTACTCCGCCTACTGTTGGGGCATGCTTATGGGAGTTCAGTTTTACGCATGGGCATGGAAAAGACGTGCTGATTCACAGATGACGCAAAGATGACACAACCGATTTAGTGTGCCAGCCGCCTTAGTGATAGTACCCCAGAGGGCTCCCACCCATAGCCCTGTTGTTCAAGCTCACTGAGTGCTGTCAGTAGGAAGAAGGACGACAGAATTTGGAACAACATAGAGACTAGCAAACTGGAAGCTTAATGGGGCCATGGGAATTAGAACTAAGAGTGATTTCATGGCTCACTCAATAACTGGAAATACTGCGGACTATCACTTAAGGAGGAAAGTACCCCACCCCTAACCCCTAACCCCTAACCCATGAAGCATGCATATGACACGACTCAGAACAGGACTATCGCTGTAGCACTCAGACTATACTCTCTCTCTCTCTGTTTGTACATGTAGGTCAGGGCTTGAGGATGATTCAGGATGATTCTAAGGGCCTGGCACTGGGGTCCCAGAGAACAGTTTACTGTTATATACTCAGTTTTCTAGCAGCACCCCTGATACCATCTGGCCAAAGGTAATAGTAATAATAGCAGTAGTAATAATTACACCAGTACATAGATAGGGGGTGGTGGTAGCGTAGTGGTTAAGGAACCTGGCTATCGTGTAAGTAGCCTGAAAGTTGTGGTTCGAATCCCGGCTGCCACCGTTGTGCCTTGAGCAAGGCACTTAACCCTAAGTTGCTCTAGGGAGACTGGCCCTGAACAATTGATAGTTGATGAGTTGTAAGTCGCTTTGGATAAAAGCGTCTGCTAAATGCATAAATGTAAATGTTTCAATGTCTGTCTGTGCTATTCTAGATCAGGAAAGTAAAGTAAGCCGTGGGAAGGAGCATTCCTAAGACGTGTCACACTGAGCCAAGTAGATCATTTTTGAAATGAATGAGATTACAAACGATTCCCATCGTTTTGAAATGACATGCAAACACCAGACTACAGAGGAGCCTGTTAGTGCTTGTGCTTTAGGCAGCCAGACCAACACATAGGGAGGAGCACATAGGGGTGAACACTGCTGAGGGGGTTGGGGACTCGTGAGTGTGAGTGTGTTTCGCATGGTGAACACTGCTGAGGGGGTTGGGGACTCGTGAGTGTGAGTGTGTTTCGCATGGTGAACACTGCTGAGGGGGTTGGGGACTCGTGAGTGTGAGTGTGTAGAGCCTGGTGAACACTGCTGAGGGGTTGGGGACTCGTGAGTGTGAGTGTGTAGAGCATGGTGAACACTGTCAATGGGGTTGGGGACTCGTGAGTGTGAGTGTGTAGAGCATGGTGAACACTGTCGATGGGGTTGGGGACTCGTGAGTGTGTAAAGCATGGTGAACACTGTCAATGGGGTTGGGGACTCGTGAGTGTGAGTGTGTAGAGCATGGTGAACACTGCTGAGGGGGTTGGGGACTCGTGAGTGTGAGTGTGTTAAGCATGGTGAACACTGCTGAGGGGGTTGGGGACTCGTGAGTGTGAGTGTGTTAAGCATGGTGAACACTGCTGAGGGGGTTGGGGACTCGTGAGTGTGTAGAGCATGGTGAACACTGTCGATGGGGTTGGGGACTCGTGAGTGTGTAGAGCATGGTAAACACTGTCGATGGGGTTGGGGACTGGTGAGTGTGTTTCGTTGAGTCTGAGTCAAACGAGCTGGAAAAAGGAAGCTCGAGGGGCTATAGGCTTTCCCATTATCCTGCTCAGAAGTGGACCTGCCTTGTCTAAAACCACCAAAACCTAGAACCCCTAGGTTGCTTTTAGTTATTTTGTCCTCATTATGTGTGTGTGTGTGTGTGTATGAGAGAGTGTTTGAAGTTCAAAGCTGATGGGTAAAGTGCAGTGCATTGTGGGCCACATCAGTGGGCCGCAGCCACAACTGACCCTAAACTACTGATGAGCTTTTTAGTTACGCTTTCTCCTGCTGCCAATAACTACACACACAACATGATCAGAAGTAACTAAGGTCATGGTTAAAATGTGTGTGGGTATGCGTACGTCTATTAGTGTGTGTGTGTGTGTGTGTGTGTGTGTGTGTGTGTGCGTGTGCGCGCTCACATGTTTTTGTGCATGTGTGTGTTAGCGTGTGTGTCTGTCTACTGAATAAACTGCCCATTGAAATCAACAAGCCCACAGAAAGTGCATTTGGTTACTGTCACACTCATTCTGAGGAAGGCCAGTAAAGAGCCTGTTTTGGCAGTCCCCATAAACCACTGCTCTCATGATTTGAATGGGTCCTAGTGAATGATCCACAGAAGGCCTGTAAAACACATTCCATGTTTCCCAGCTCAACCAAAGGCAGGGTGGCCTGGCCGTGGCCTCTGTCTGAGCGGGACTGCCGACTGGGGATATGGTGACTGGTTCAGGTGGGGTGTTTGGTCTTCCGCTGGAGATCAGTGAGGGATAGAATGGTAGCTCCAGGTGGAAAAGAAGTGCATAAAAGTGCACTTTTCAAAAGTGTGCAGAAGGTTCAGAAATGTGCTTTTATATGTACTGAGTGTACTATTTTTACAACCTAATGCAGTAACAGTAGGTTTTAAGTACACTCAGAATGCTTTTCCATATTCTTTAAAGACACTTAATGGCAACTCAAGATACTTTTAGACACTTTAGTTGCATTACTTAAGCCCTCTGAAGCGTATGCTTAAGCATGCTAAAATGTACTCTAATGCAATGCTAGTGTGGCTAGTGTGATGTCAGTGCATTGAAAAATATACTTGGAAAAACACAAAGAGTGCTTCAAGTGCATGTAAGCAAAGTTTATTAGAAGACAAAATATACTTTCCTTACACTTAGGATACTTTAAATGTGCTACAAACATATTAAAGTGCACCTAATTTTTTAAGCCATTACTGTACACCATACTACTTTACTCCACTTTAGTGTACTTCAGCCATTATACTGTGCTCTACTTCCAGCCTTCTGCTTCTTTACTACTGTGTACTCTATACATAGTTCATTATTCCAACCCATACTTCTCTACTCAACTTTAGTATACTTCAGCCATTTTACTTTACCCTTCTCCAGGTCAACACTACTCCACTCTACTCCAAGTCTACTACTCTTCTACTGTGCTCTCTCATCCCCCCCCCCCCCCCCTCTCTCTCTCCATAAAACACACGCACAGGAGACCTCAAGTTCTAACATGACCTGTTGTACGGTGTGTTTGTCTTGCTGGGTGGACCCATGGTGCTCTAACGCCTTTTTCTTGGACACACATGACACTCACTAAATCACAATGACACTCACTTAATCATATACTCACATACACACACATACACACGCACAACATGCACAAACCTTAAGTTCATTTAATTTTACTTCATACAATACCAAGTACCAAACTTCCTCAATCGTTCTTTCTCTCTCTCTCTCTCTCTCTCTCTCTGTCTCTCTCTCTCTCTCTCTCTCTGTCTCTGTCTCTCTCTCAGTGTGAAGTGTGAGGAATGTTTACCATGAGATCTTAGGCTTGGCCATAGGAGTGAAATCCATACCTGCTGATGTCAGGGCTAAGGTAAACACACTGAGATAACAAACACACACACACACACACACACACACATACTGAGATAACAAACACACCCTCTCATGCATCCTTATGCATCCATGTCTGTACATGTAGGTCAGGGCTTGTGGACTGTAAACACACACACACTTACACACAGACAAACACACACACACACACAAAAGCACATGTTTAGTCATAGGACTTAAAGTACAAATTCTGTCAGGGAAATGTCTTTACAGGTGAATAGGCATGACACACAGACACCACACACACACACACACACACACACGCTCTGGTCTAGAGCGAAGAAAGAAGCGTGTTTGTCTAGATAAACATGACAGGCTAAACTTGGCTGTTACATCACCACTGGGTCAGCTGTTACAGAGGGAGAGGGTGCAAAGAAAGGAGGGGGGAAGAGAATGAAGGAACAGAGGAGGGAAGGAGAGAGAGAGAGAGAGAGAGAGTGCAAAAGAATGAACCGTGTGAAGTTAAGGGGATTTTTCAGGAACCCCTGTAGTTGGCACACGTAGATCCCATGTGGGGAGAATGATGTAAGACCATATTGAAATGGATTTCCCAGCTCTGTATACACACTCTCTCTCTCTCTCTCTGTCTCTCACACACACACACACACACACACACAGCACAGTTTGTGCTTTAAGCTGGCGGGAAAATCTCCCGCTCTGGCTCTGCTTTATCACCACCAGAAAGTGTGTGTGTGTGTGTGTGTGTATGCGTATGTATGTCTGAGAGTGTGTGTGTGCCAGAGAGTTTCACAGTGAATAAGTGTCTGTACCCTCTATGTGCACGTCACATTATGTTCTTGAGTGGGAATTTTGTCCATTGGGAGGTAATGGATGTATGGATTTCCTTTAGCCATTCAATCAAGGACAGCCATAAAATCTACATCTGTGCTGACATGGCACTAGGACCAATCGAAACTTCTCATCAGATCCATAAAACACAATAACACATATGCTTTCAGATATTGACCCCTCCACACACACACACACACACACACACACACAGACAGACACACTTAGGATATGTCTTGCTCTTCATCAGTAGTTGTTGGATTGAGGATCAAGGAGTTTATTTGTCACATAAATTGAAATACTAACGTAAGACGTAGTGAAATTGCAGACAAAATACATTAGTCCATATTGTGATCACAGGCATTAGTCCCTATTGTGATCATTTAGTAGAATCCATTTCCAAGAACTGACGTAGTTCGTTTGTGTCCAGCACCTCCCAGAGACTGTCAGTCTGCTTTGAGGTCGGGATGGAGGAGATGTAGGATGGGATGGAGGAGATGTAGGATGGGATGGAGGAGATGTAACGTCGTTAATGGGGAATTTCCTCAGCCTAGGTGTTTCTGATGATGGCGTCATTGAGCCTACCCTCAGACTACTGACTCCATGTGAGTGGATTTCTGGCCCGCGTTGGAGATCGCCGCAGAGTCGAAAGGATCAGTAAACAGGGACCGCCTTCCCCCGAACCTGGCCATCGGAACGTAGCTGTCTGCAGGCATCTGGCTTCTGCTTCAGTGATGTCTTAATCTGGACATCCGTTTCTTCTCCATGTCTCATCGTCACCTTTACAGACAGTTTGGGTTTACCGGTGCGGATGGAGATGAGCTTTTTCCAGCCTCGTAGGCAAATTCGTCAGAGCATTTATGGACATTAACTCAAAACTAAAGAAAAAGGGTAACACTTTAGATAGGGTACACATATTCACCATTAACTAGCAGTTTGTTAACATGTAAATTAGTAACATACTAGCCATTTGTTAGTCATTACAAGTCATTAACACCTTAGTCTGCATGAGCGTATTCTACCCATTGTGGACCATTAATTAAGAATTTCTGCTTATTGAAAGCAAGTAACCTAGTTGTTGCGCATGAATTATGATCTTAATATACTTTGGTTAGTATGGGGACTATAAGGCAGTAGTACAACAGGAACAATTATTCTCCTTCAATAATATTTAGAAAAGATGTCTATTCATAGAAACAAAACCCCAAACTGCAATTGCCTAATAGTGTCCAAAGTCCTAACTATGTCTTTTTCATTGGGAACAACTGGTCCTGAGAACAAGTTAGCTGCCAGTTAATGGTGAGTATGTGTACTGTAGTGTAAGGTGAAAAAGTACCCGAAAGTAAAAGGCATGATTCATCACAAAGCTGGAGTAACACAAGGCGGAAAGAAACGTGGATAGTAGGCGTAGCAGAAAGGGTGACAAAGAGTATGAGCTAAGGTAACAGACTGCCATTCATGCACCAGCACCTTTGGGTGGGGGGCATGTGTGTGTGGGTGTGTGTACATGTGCGTGTATATGTGCATGTGTGGATGCACAAGCCTGTGCATGTGTATGTGAATGTGTCTGCATACGTGTGCGTGCATGCGTGCCTGTGTGTGTGTGGGTGTGTGTGTGTGTGTGTGTGTGTGTGTGTATGTGTGAGTGGGTGTGGGTGTTGGTGTGGCTGTATGTGCATTTGTGTGTGTCTGCTTCACATGTAATCACTCTCTGTTAGGACCATACACAGGAAAAAGATGCCTGATGCCGTCATCCACCACTTCACAGCCACACACACACACACACACACACACACACAGAGACAGACAGACATCAGTAAACAACTGTACACACAAGGGCGGTGTGCAGCGATGCTATCGGGGTGGGGGTGGCTGCTCGTTAACTTCTCCTAAGTTAATGAAGTAGAGGAAGGAAATGACTTCAGTGGCACAGGAAGTACTCAAGCAGGGGGCAAGAGGTCAAAGGGACTGGTTTTCAGCAGACCCCGACCAAGCATTCATGAGCACCAGACAAAACAGCTTTGTTAAGGATGTCTAAGACTCTTGCCTGGAAGTCTGCAGGCAGCTGCCCGACACCCACAGAGGGTATGTTTCCACATGACATGGACACACACACACACACACACACACACACACACAGGCCAGCTGGTGGTTGCAGGAATGACTCCTTGGTTCAAAACAAGGTTTGCGGTCATTGTAAAACTCTCATTGTGTCAGTTATGTTCTTTCAGTTGCTGGGTTGCCAATACAGCTGATCTTTATTGATAAAATTGTTTGCATTTCTGCAACCACCAAATTGTGTGTGTGTGTGTGTGTGTGTGTGCATTCTGTATATGATCTCAACAGCCAAGTGGTCTGTGTGTGTGTGTGTATATGCATACAAAAGCTTGTATGAATGTATGAGAGAGACCAGAAAACAGTTGAAGATGATGGCCAGCTCAGGAAAAGATTAACACAACGCATTGTCGCAGTTAAGCATGCAAATTTCAAAATATGTCGGGATATCTAGTTTGATGCGCATGCAAAGAAGTTCTGTTGGGTCAGAACATGAACGTTAGAAAATCACTGATGCTAGATAAAGGTCTCAGTTGAGAGTGTTTTGAGAGAGATGGGCATTTTTTTTAATGACGATGCCTGTGTTTACATGAACAAAAGTACTCCGCTTATGGGACTATTCCGATTTACATAATATCGGGATGTGGCATTTATACAAACGCAAAGAAATCTGAATATTAATCCTGTGGACATCTGCTGGTGTTTTCAAACCGAGTGAAATCTACTGTCGGTGGCCCACGTCGCCACTGTGCGATGCATATATGAAGACACCCGCTACACAAAACTGCCTGAAGTGGTGTCCCAGGTAGGCGTTCGTAGGTACATATTTCCACTGCTAACGCTTCTCACTTCATCTTCGAAGGGTATCCTTTTTGGGAGGGCGCTCGAAACCAAGTCCTAGTGTTAAAGGCAAACCAGGCAATGTTTTAAGTTCATTTATCAGCTTCGTAGTCACTTTGATGATTAAATGGCTCATTAAGGGGTGAATGAAGGCTCTCAGCGGCCTCTAGCGTAGATTTCACGAGAACTACACTTGCAGGATCTGAAACACTTGTCCGGAGGAAACGAAACTGAAACTGGATGAAACCGGTTGCAAACTTTGGTTTGCAAGTAAATTCACTTGGATTGGTGAGAATGTTCAATGTTGTTTTGGAAGCGTACACTTAGAGTGCAGGAGAGTACACTTGGTGTGGAAGAGTACACTTAGTATGAGAGAGTACACTTAGTGTCGTGTAGTATACTTATGCGTACCTGCAGACCAGCACCTGTGTCCCTCCTGCTGCACCACACTCAGAGTACATGCAGCCCAGCACCTCCGTGTCCATCCTACTCAGAGCACATGCAGACCAGCACCTCTGTGTCCCTCCTGCTGCACCACACTCAGAGTACATGCAGACCAGTACTTCTGTGTCTCTCCTGCTGCACCACACTCAGAGTACATGCAGCCCAGTACTTCTGTGTCAAGTACATGCAGCCCAGTACTTCTGTGTCAAGTACATGCAGCCCAGTACTTCTGTGTCAAGTACATGCAGCCCAGTACTTCTGTGTCAAGTACATGCAGCCCAGTACTTCTGTGTCAAGTACATGCAGACCAGTACTTCTGTGTCAAGTACATGCAGACCAGTACTTCTGTGTCAAGTACATGCAGACCAGCACTTCTGTGTCAAGTACATGCAGACCAGTACTTCTGTGTCTCTCCTGCTGCACCACACTCAGAGTACATGCAGACCAGTTCTTCTGTGTCAAGTACATGCAGACCAGCACCTCTGTGTCTCTCCTGCTCAGAGCACATGCAGACCAGCACTTCTGTGTCTCTCCTGCTCAGAGCACATGCAGACCAGCACCTCTGCTGCAGACTCTAAATACATGCAGACCAGCACTTCTGTGTCTCTCCTGCTCAGAGCACATGCAGACCAGCACCTCTGCTGCAGACTCTAAATACATGCAGACCAGCACTTCTGTGTCTCTCCTGCTCAGAGCACATGCAGACCAGCACCTCTGCTGCAGACTCTAAATACATGCAGACCAGCACCTCTGTGTGTCTCCTGGTGCTCAGCTCTCCTGCTGCTCTCTGCTTAGTGTGGGAATCTGTTCTTCAGTCTGTCTTGTCCCCTTCCTCTGTCTCTCTCTCTCTCAATCCATGTATCCCCTCCCCCTCTCTCTGCCTTTTCAATCTCTCCTCCTTCTTCACTCTTTCTTCATCCCTCACTCCTCTTCCTCTCTCTCTCCCTCCCTCTTTGTCATCTCTTTCTCCTTTCCATTGCTTACTCTCTATCTCTACCTTTTCTCTAACTCTCCTCCTCCTCTCTTCCTCCATCCTTCACCGTTCTTCTACTTTCTCTCTCTTCATTGTCTCTTTCTCCTTTCCGTCTCTGTACTTTCTCAAGCTCTCCTCCTCCTCTTTCTCTCTTCCTCCTCTCTCTCTCTCCATCTCCCACACAAATGTCTGCAGCAGCAGCGAGCAGAAGGATGTCAAGAACAGGACAGGGGGAGAGATGGGAGAAAAAGAGAGAGGGAGAGAAGGAGGGAGAAATGAAGGTGTGACAGGGGATGGGAGGATGATGCTCAGGCAGAGGAGGGAGGGAGTAGTGAGGAAACAGGGGGCCCTCCAGTGGGAGCTTGATCTCTCTCTCTCTCTCTCTCTTTTTCTCTCTCTATCTCTTTCTCTCTCTCTCTTGGCCGGATGTCTCATCTGGTTTTGTCATTACTGTTCTATTCCTCCTCCTCGAGACTTTTCCCTCCTTGCACTCGTTTTTTTTTTCTCTCTCTCTCTCTCCCCCACTACTCCCCCTGTTACGTCAAACAAAGAGCAGGAGAGGGGTTTGGGAGCAAGAGGGAGAGAGAGGGAGAGAGAGAACAAGAAGCAGAAAAAGAACAAATAAATTAATGAATGAATGGATGGATGGATGGATGGATGGATGAAAGTTTTAAATAAGGCCCTTCTCCAGACCGCAGCTGCAGGCGTCTGCCTCCCCCCACACACACATACACATACACACACACATACACATACACACACACACACTAAAGGTGAAGACCAGAGCTGCTGTGTTTCATCACTGATGTCTAAATCTCCCCTTTTCTGAGTTCACCAGGGGGGGAAAGGAGCAGACAACCAGGCTAGAGTTCACCTCCATGAAGACCGCTGGGACTGAGATTCAGGGCTAGAGTTCGTCCCTCATAATCAACTTCTGTTTGCTCAATAAAACAAAACGTAACTGAGTGCAGATGGAGGCGTATAATTGTCATTGTGATTTACATGGGCACACAGTGCATTTGTCTGACACTGCAGTTACCACAGACTTAACTACTTAAACACAGATATACCTAGACTAGAATTCCGTCTGTGTGTGTGCATACAATGTGTGTATAAGTATGAATTATCTATCAGTCTGTCTGTCTGTCTGTCTGTCTGTCTGTCTGTGTATGACTGTGTATGACATGGGGGGTTGGGGGGGGGTATGGGAGAAAATGTGCCAATGTGTGTGTGTATGTGGGTATGTGAGTGTGTTTCAATAACATGTCAATCATTTCAACAATATGTCAATCATTTACCAGCTTTGCATATTAGAAAGGGACATAGCCATAAGAAATCGATTGCTGTGGTTCACAGGTCAGATATTTTATGGGTTGTGCTAAACAATGAGGTAACTTTTGCTTTCACAGTTATTAGTGTGTGTGTGTGTGTGTGTGTGTGTGTGTGTGTGTGTGTGAGAGAGAGAGAGAGAGAGAGAGAGAGAGAGAGAGAGAGAAAGAATGTGTGCATGTTTTCTCTCCTGTATGAACAAATGCAAAGTAAAATGGAGTATTGAGCATGGCAGAGAGAACACACACACACACACACACACACACACACACACACACACACACACACACACACACACACACATACACAAACATGTGACAGCCACTGTTAGTTCCATGGTCTGCTCTCCGCAAACACATGCAACCATCTACTGAACGAACAGAGGCAAATATTTGCTCTCGTAAACAACCACCTTGTTTTCCCCCCCTGACTTTTAAGAGACGTGTGGATCACACACACACACACACACACACACACACACACACACACACACACACACACACAGTAAATCTATATCACTGTACCATCATAATGTTGTGGTCAGCTATGATTACCATTTGACTAATGGCAAACGTATTTGAGGATACCTGCAGATTTGCTGCTGCTTAAAGCATTTCCTGTCTGAGGTTCACAGGTGAATGCTAATGGTGTGAAATGCGTAAGTGCTGTGGAACTGCACAAAAGACACTTCCGGTAATCAGCCGTCATCTGTTCCCGAGCCGAGCTGAGATGGTGGCGCGGTTCCACCACCATACGGAACCCACCAATTCTCAGAACCCTCCACTGAGACCTGCTTCACCCTGTCACCGGGCAGGGTCACGCTCTGATAACCCAGCATTGAGGAAGTGCTGCTTTCGCAGGGGCGGTTGGACCTTTCCAGAGCATGGGGTGTGGAGCACACAGTGTATTTAGGCTAGAGCAGCAGTGAAGCAGAGTGTGTGTGTGAGTGTGTGTGCGCGTGTGTGTGTGTCTACTCAAATAAGGGGCTTCCTATCTGGCAGCTGCTGTGTCCTTTTAAACGGCTGCTAGATTAGGGACAGGTAAACTGTTACAGGAATGAGGAGA
>PYXC01001717.1:162500-167500 GCA_015244755.2 Tenualosa ilisha | reverse complement strand
TTAGTGTTAGCTGCTGACTTGCTATTGGGTTAATGTTATATGATATATTCTCGTTCTTTTTCCTACCAACAGCACTTGTGACCTCAAACAACAGGGCTATGGATTGATTTACACCAGATTTCTCCTTTAAGGACTCAGATAGGAAACGAGTGGTACATTGGCTGCATCCACACACATGCCTAGCCTAGCTTTTCTTTTGACAGCAATAGTAATGTTTAAGGTAATATTATTTAACATACAGGACTGTTTGAATTCTTTAATATTAAATATGTACAGTAGAGATTCACAGTCTATTACAGTAAATAAGAGAGTGAGTCAGTTTTGCCCTATGTATATACAGATAGATTTCATTTCTTGGATATAAACATAACTACTGGGAAAAACTCAAATTTCCCACTGTCAATGAGAGAGAGAGAGAGAGAGGAGAGGGAGAGAGATCCCTGTGGCCACATGGGGGTGCTAGTGCTACTACCATTTCTGCACATTCCTTCATCATGATAGGCTGCCATGAATTGTGACAGGTGATCTTTTTTGTATTGGGCTCCCTTTGCATAAAAAAAAAATAATTGTGACTGAAAAAAAGCTGTGGCTTATTTCAGTCCCAATAGATTCAGAGTTTCTTCATAACTGTAAACATTTCTCTCTCTCTCTCTCTCTCTCGCTCTCTGTCACAAAGAAACACACACACACACACACACACAGACCACACTTAACATCTATCAGTTATATTTATTTATTTATTTATTTATTTTTTAAGGAACTAAAACCCCATGTTCAAAGTTGCATAATAACTAGGGTGGATGAATAAATAAATACATACATACATACATACAATCATGGAACAAGGGCTAGTTACATTTCAAGGGCTGATATAAATGTCTTTACAGAGTAACAGATTCTTTGCACTGCAGACCTATCATATGTCATAGAAATCTTAAATATTGGCCTGGCATTGGCTTTGCCTTCAAAATAATCAATGCCTTACAATTAGTCTTTATCAGTGACAGAAAAACTGTTTACTAAGGTAATTTTACCAAAAGAAAAACAGGCAAAACTAGAAAAACATTCAGAGATCAAAGACCTTCGCCAAGGCAACATAGGGTCACTGACGCAATGCCAATTCCAGACGGTATTCCGGATCATCACCAAAATTTAATCATATGTGCCTTGTCGTAATACCAACGTTGGCTGAGAATTTCATCCAAGTCCGTGCAGTAGTTATCGAGTTACTTAGTACACAAACAGACAAACAGCAGACAGGCGCACTAACGCTGGCGAAAACATAACCTCCTTGGCGGAGGATAATGCATACATGCACAATGATATCTGCATTACGAAAATGATGCCACACTCCCCTCTAGTGGTCATTCTCTGCAGCTGCAGATTGTGCTTGGTTAGGTCGTCCTCTACCCTCTGCCCTGACACGCCTCACTGGTCAGCCTTAGCCGTGAGGATGAGAAAGGCGAGGAGAGAGAGGACCGGTGACCGGTCGAGCGCCTAACGACACTGTGACCCGACGCGGGAATCACTCACGCCGCGGGACAACTGATCTTCTCATACAACATAGAGCCGTCATCGTTTATCACGTGGCCTCGGTATTTTACGACCGTCGCTATAACTGGGAAGAGTTCAGTAATGGGAAATGTCGATAAAAATCATTTCGAGGCGATGTATGGGTCTCCACAGTGAAGACGAGTGACTCGACATGTCCAACAACTGCGAATCTCATTTCCTAAACATGGGGCCATTTGTCAAAATTGTGGAACAACATAGTGCCGGACAGTGATCCCAGCTTATGGATGTCCTCACAGCAGCTTTCCTTAGCTTTATGGGCAAAGTTAGATGGGTTTCGCCGGGGATTATCGATTCAGAAGGCCATTACAATCTAAAACATGAACGATATGGAAATCAATGTTTTGCCATATCTCAAAAAGACCTCTTCTCTGACTCCGGCAACCTTGTGTGTTTGCTCTCTGTTCTGAACAGAGAGAGAGAGTGTGTGTGTGTGTGTGTGTGTGTGTGTGTGCGTGGGCACGTGAGTATGTGTGAGGTGGGGAGATTTAGGGAGTTTGTTGATTCTCGGACAGAGATTTAGAGTTCATGAGAGTTGGCATGGCAGCGTAGCACAACCTTGCTCACCTTGATCTCTGGCTAACTGTTCTCCCATTTCTACCCCCCAACCCCCACAGCCAGCTTGTGTGTTATGGCAACGCAAGAGTTATGGGACCGTTAAGGGACAAACGCTCTGACAACCAAACACCAACCAGCCAGGCCAGTCAGACACCAGAACCACCAGGATATTCACTTGACCTTTTCAACAGAGAGATTAGAGAGGACATTATTGCTATGTATGTGTGTGTGTGTGTGTGTGTGGTGAGTATATGGGAAGGGGGGTGGTGATGAGGTCTTATGGTGGTAGTGTGTTCTGTACAGCTCATTGTAGAGTCCTCGAGATCCTGTCACATATTTTGTTTGTGTGTTTTGTATGAGTGCATATTTTTGTTTTTTATGCATGTATCTCTGTGTGTGACAGTGTGTGTGAATGCATGTATTTACCTGTGTGTGTGTGTGTGTGTGTGTGAATGATGACCACAACATTGACTGCATACTTGTTTGTGTGTACTGAGGCTTGCAGAGCCCATCCTGTGGCAGAGGGGCATATGGTGCCGGCCGCCCCGGCCCCTCGGGACGCAACCACTCTGATTTACTACCAGTGAAGGGCAATAATCACTAAAAGGAGGAGCAAATTACTTCCCTATCATTTGTGTGTGTGTGTGTGTGTGTGTGTGAGCATGTGTTTATATCCCTCCCTCTTTCTGTGTGTGTGTGTGTGTGTTATTATGTGCTTATTTGTGTGAGTGTGCCTCTGTGTATGGTTGTACTTGTGTGTGTGTGGTTGGGGGTGGGGGGGGGGGGGGGTCAAATGTGTGTGTGTGTGGATTTTTTTAGGAAAATCCAAGATAAAAGGAATGGAGGATGAAGGTCATGTTCAAAAGCCTGCTTGTGTAATTGTGTGTGTGTGTGTGTGTGGTGTGTGTGTGTGTGTGTGTGTGTGTGTGTGTGTGTGTGTTTATGAGGGGAACCCATTTGACAGACATCCCCCACCCCACCCAACATTGGGAGATTCTAATCCGCCCCCCAGAAGAGGAACAGGCAGGTGAATGGATGGACAAACTGCTTGCACTGTTGGAGATGTTACTGAGAGAATCTAAAGCAGGATCCTCTACCTTGTGGATATTAGGTCACATTGAGGCAACAGGGCTAAAAGAGCTTAAGAGACATGCACACAATGCACACACCACACACACACACACACACAGGCATGAAATGCATTTGCGCTTTCTGTCTTTCTCTCACTCCCTGCAAACACACACACACACACACACACACACACTCCCAGTGCAGATTGTGTAGGGATGAAGGAAACAATTAGAGCTGCGATGCGATGGGGAGTCACAGGGGAAACAGCAGATGAAGACTTTATTGATCAGAGCTCGTCCACTCATGCAGCTCTCTGTATGGCAATCTGGCCATTATAACTGGGCTCCCACAGCACAGGCCCAGGAGCCTCCACTACAGACAGGCCTGGAGTCAGCACTCCAGCCGTGTCCAGGCAGAACAAATGCTGCCTTCTAAGGTAGCGTTCGTTCAGTGTCAGCTAAGTCCTGTGCAGTTTGGCAGGGATATCCATGCTGTCTTCAGCATCACAATATGAAGTCATGTCGTATCAACGATGTCTGAACAACTAATACAAAGATGGTGTCATTTAGCTATCTAGCTTGATCCTGCTACAACAGTGACTTGTTAGACGGTGAAGACAGTGAGGCAGCTGGTCACTACCTCCCTGTGTCGGACACATCCTCAGACTGACCTGGTGCAGCACAGAGCCTCTAGTTGGAAAAAGTATACAGACATATTACCAGCACTGTCCACACTACCTCTCTGATCACAGATCAGTGCTTACCAAATAGTACTGGGAGAAAAATGCTGCTATATAGTGAATGGAAGGATAATGGCATAGTAGTTAGTATACTCATAATGCACCCACAAAACACACACACACACACACACACAGATGCATGCACAGACAAGCACACACATACACACACACACAACACACACACACACACGCAACAATACACACACACAAATGCAAACACACAGACACAATGAATACCTGCACAAAAACGCACTGGCACAGAAATGCTATATTGTAGTTCTTCAGTTCCCCACAGAAATACTATACTGTAGTTCTTCCATTCCTCACAGAAATACTATACTGTAGTTCTTCAGTTCCCCACAGAAATACTATACTGTAGTTCTTCAGTTCCCCACAGAAATACTATACTGTAGTTCTTCAATTCCCCACAGAAATGCTATATTGTAGTTCTTCAGTTCCCCACAGAAATGCTATATTACAGTTCTTCTCCCCAAACTTCAGCATGCCCTTCTTCCTGTCCTCCTTCTTGTAGATCTGGTCCTGCCGTGTTCTGTGTCTGAGAGCATGTGGTGATCTCTATGCAGGGAAGCTCTGACAGAGGAGAAGGGCAAAGGGCTTGGATTGACTGAGTGTGTGTGTGTGTGTGTGTGTGTGTGTGTGTGTGTGTGTGTGTGTGTGTGTGTGTTGGGGGGGGGGGGCAGATTGAAAAAGAGAGAGAGATATTGTGTGTGTGTGTGTGTCAGAGAGAGAGGGAGCTCAGCTCTCCTGGCTGATGCTGTCGTTTACCTGCAGATAACACCTCCACTCATCATTAGAGGGGTCATTGACACAAAACCGACAAGGACACACGTATACAAAGCTTATGGTGGAGGTGCTGTATGTGGTGTGTGTGTGTGTGTGGTGTGGTGTGTGTGTGTGGCGCGCGCATTCCCCTACCTACACACACAATTTAACAATCAAATGAAAGTTGAATCTAGTTTGCTTTCCCTTTTTTCCTCCGTGTTATGCCTGAGTTATTTGTAGACACACACACACACACACACACACACATTGACATCCA
>PYXC01001717.1:145000-157500 GCA_015244755.2 Tenualosa ilisha | reverse complement strand
TTGCCTTTGTGAGCCAGTCTCCTGCCGACAGCTGCAGTGTGTCCACCATAGAGAACTCACTGCTGGGGAGGAAGTTATAAACCTCCCTGTGAGAGAGAAGGAGAGAAGGAGAGAGAGAGGGGGGGGGGGGCAGAGGAGACCGGAGTCCCATTCTTATGGAGGAGGAGAAGGACAAGCCTGGTTACAGCCCTGGCTCACTCAACACCCCCCCCATACACATGCTAATAGCAGACAAACAGGCCCTCGGTGGGTGAGTCTGCTTAAGGCAGCACTTAGAGCCACTGTTTGAGCCTCATGGTCCCGTCACGGCTCTTACAAGGTGGCCTGCCTCCCTGGACCAACAAACGCAGCCCAACAAAACCCACAAGCATGCACGCATAAAGAGGGATGGCTAAAGCAGGAAACAGCAGGGCTGGAGCTATGGAGAGGACCGGGACATCGTTAAACACTGTGTAAACTTGATGTTGGCTCTGTCTGTATGGCTGTCTGTCCACATTTGCACATCAAACAAGGCAAAGACAGGACAAGTTAGTCTGTACTCTTACCACAGCACAAGTTTAATCTGACGTAGACTCAGCATCAGCGTTCAGCCTGCATTAAGCACACACAGACAGTCCCACCCTTCAGTAGATCAGAAAGAGAACAGGACTTATGTGGAAAACTTTGAAATGGCAGGTGAAGGAGCATTAAAGGGATCCGGAATATTGGGATACACACATACAAGTGTTTGCAAAAGTGTGACTGTCACGGAGGTCAAATTCCTATGGTAATGATTTGTATTGCACACAATTATCAGGAACCAAGAGGAATTTGGGGAATATACCAACATTCGTTTTCTTTAATGTGTGTAAATAAAATAATGCTGCAAACTGAGCATTTCAATCAAATGATGCCACAGTGCCTCCCCACCCGGTGATGCACATTGTTGCTCCGGTTTATCAGTGACGGACACGCGTAGAGGCTATCGATCCAGAGGCTGCTCCCGGTCATCATCCACTGTCAAAACCCCTGAATGCCCTCCTGCTCGGACCAGCTCGAGATAATTGTGGTAATAGAGATTGATTTTCAAATCTATGACAGTCATATGACACGTGCTAGGCTATCTAAAGTAATGAGACAATCCCCTCAAAAACGGATAAATCCTCCATATTTAATAACTCAGCTCTAAAATACTAAAAACACACACACACATATATATATATATATAACACATATATATATATATATATAGGTGTGTTTTCAGTATATTTTATATATATATATATATATATATATATAACCATCAGTTTTGGTTTGCCAGTCATCCGGCAGAGGGACTGTAACTGTAGAATGGATGTTTCTCTTTAATTGCCAGGAAAAGTTATGAGTCCATATCTGTACAGAATATGCCACCAAATGGCCTGACACCAAAGTGCCATTTAGCGTTGGTATTTCAGTTTTTTTTAAATGTTAATAGCCAGTTAATTAATTAGAGCGCGTTTTAATATGAATCGATACAGCTTGTCAATACAGAGTGACAAGAGGCATTTCAAGCGTTGCCAATATATTTTTAAAAATCAATGTTCATTCCCAGGAACTGTAGTAATGTCTTCACAGCCATAACCATAACCTTCATGTTTTATTGCAGTAGAAAATTAGGCTTTTCATTAATTTTTAAGAGAAAAAAACGAACCCAATGTCAATGCGATTACCACACATGGAATTTGACAAGAGTGCACTCTTTTTCCCTCTCCCTCTCATTGAAACCTACCACAACACACACACACACACACACACACACACAATTGTGTTATTGATTTTAATTATGGCACCGTTAAGTGCCGCACGGTTTAAGCCAATTAAGAGGGATCGCGTTAAACGCTAATGGTTGGTTTGTCTATCACGTGGGCACCACAGACCGCGTCTCTTCGAATCGACCGGGTGAGTGAGCGCGATGATAGAACATCTCAGTCACTCTTTTCTGTAAGCAGTGGGCAAGACCCTGGTGCTGTTTAGTTGCGCAAATTCTAGATTTCCTTTGAAATAGCAGACACCTGTCCAAATCTTTAATGTGGTTAGGTTAAGGAGGGCGACTGTTTTCCTACCATTGCCAAGGACCCTAAGTTATTCTGCGCTTAACAGGTTACTTTGGCGCTATAACTGAAGTCAATCGGTCGGGATGCTGGGGTGTCAGGAGTCGGGGGTCAAATCGACCTCCAGTCACAGGATCTCTTTTTCAATCCGTGATATTTTGGATCCGAAGAAATTTACCAAGAAACCTGAAAACGAACACTCTGCTGTTAAAGAACTTCAAGATACACGCCTAAAGAGCCACGAAACGCACATCTTCAGAGATCAGAATGACAAAAGAGAAGAATCCTTGTCTGGAAAGCAAATCGGTAAGTGATATCTTCATCTATAGCAAATGTACTACGCAGTATTTCTTTCACAGTGACAGTCCGTTTAATTTTGCATTTGCCCAGGGTGTTTTTTTCCTTCTGAAATGATTTCCTAAAGTTACTAAACATTAGTTGATTAGACTTTATTCAGTATTATTTTTTATTATTTATAAAGAATAAAAATGCAAGGTAAATCTGAATACAGTGTTTCAAGCGTTAGGCCGAACGTAGGCTACAAAATACAGAAGGCAAAAATCCACTTTTATATAGCGCTGTCTAAAAAGGCAAAATTGGATTTTAAACGCTGTCTTTATGACCTTGCTTTAATTTCGAAGGCTGTCTCTTCCCTCCAAAGAGACTTACAATGCGCCTCTACCGGGGCCAGGTCTGTGATTGGCACTGGGACGGTCGGGGCAGATAATTGTTTAAATCGTCCCATTGAGGATGCCTGTGCTCACTTTGATCGATATCCCATTACTGCATCCTGCATATCTCCCTCCAGCACCTTGCAGGTACAAACTCCAGACCCCTTCCATGTCTGATCCCAAATATCGTTCGATTAAAACTTCCCCTTAAATAGATGACATTTATCGATCCTCCGACAAATATGAAACTCCATTAGCACGTCATGGCTAGGTGGTCGAGCTGGGTTTAAGCGGGATTTCTTTCCGCAACATGACATTTGAAGCGATTTGTGATTTATAAATTATTAAGGGATTACAGTCCAATCCACCTAGTCTCCCACTGAACCATGCGACTCGTTCCACACACAGACCTCCAGAATCCATCGCTGCTGAAGTCTTCGGTGCTTTAGGGGTATTTCAAATACTTACAATTTAATCAAAGTGGCGCATTTAAACCATGTGGTGAGTTACACTGATAACAGTTCCTTGATTGATTACTTATTGTCATTCCTGTCACGTTAACTCTAATATTTAGGCCAACGATGAATAAAGCTGATAGAAAAAAAATAAACTTTGTGCGAATGTTGAAAGCCTTAAAGCCAGGTCTGACTACTCTATAGCTACGGCCCTCAGTGATGGTTTGGCGTTCTTTGCTTCACAGATGACAGTGGCATCACCAAGGGGGAAGATATAGACGGGCGGAACTCAACAACTTGTAGGTCAACTCAATCAGTCTCCTCTCCTAAGTCCACGCCTGGGTCTCCCACCACAGAAAACCCCGTCAAGGCCCTCTCTTCTCCGCGAGAGTGTTCTTTGAGTGAGGAGCACGAAGATGCAGATAGCCACAGCAACAGCAGCGGGAGCGGTTGTGAGACCTTGGCCCCAGATGACACAAGACGACTGAAACGCCGCCGCTCTGATCACGGCTGCTCAAAGCCCAGACGCGCGCGTACTGCCTTCACTTACGAACAGCTGGTTGCTCTGGAGAACAAGTTTCGGGCCACGCGCTATCTGTCTGTATGTGAGAGGCTCAATCTCGCGCTGTCTCTCAGCCTGACGGAAACCCAAGTCAAAATCTGGTTTCAGAACCGCAGGACCAAGTGGAAAAAGCAAAATCCTGGAGCGGACAGCACCATGCCAACAGGCCCTAATGCCCTATCCAGCGTCAGTTCGAGTTCTTGCTCTAGCGCAAGCGCTTACCAAACTTTCCCCTCGTTCAACTCGGCCACCATGGCCTTACACTCCAGCGGTGTAGTTCCACTTTCTGCCTCTGGGGGCCTTTTGCATCCTTTCCTGCCAAATGGTTACATGCAACCTTCTTTCTTCACCCAGCATTTGTGAACAATTAACACATGATAAAGGTTCATGTCTATGACTGCATTTTGAAGAGATCTGATGTGAATAGACAATACGGATCAGTAACAATGCTTAGTTCGATGCAGTTAATGATCCCTGATTGGGTTAAATTAAAATGAAGCAGTTAACCCAGTCGTAGCCCAAGTTGTTGGTGTCCCCGGAACTATCTCAGAAATGTGTAATAAAGGCCTAAGGCATTTTATTGTAACACGTTTTAACATTGCTATGGACATCTCCCAGAACCGAATAGCTGACGGGCCAAAGTTATATAGGCTACATATAAGAAAATTCCAGAGTATTCAGTGTATAAAATGTTTCAATGTAAATGTTAATATCGAAGCACTGTTCATAACATATTGACAGGAAATGGTAGCAAAGGTCATGGTGTAATACCATAATTAATAAAGTGTTATGGAATTATTTGGTGATTAAAAAGAAAATGAATGTATGACCGCAGTTTCACTAAATCTTTCTTTTACAGTAGGCTTACTGTGCGGTGTGCTCTTTCTGTGAATATAATAAGTGCGTCTCACCAGGAGAGTAAAAACCCCATAATTTTCATTGCTTATCTCTGCCTGTTCTCATCCACTGTCCAAATACGATTCTAAACTGCCACCTAGTGACAAAGAACATGCAATTACTGAAACAAAAACAGCAACAAAATATTGACGCTTTTTGTTGTTGTTTTTAAGATGACTAAGAGAGTGGCTTGTTATGTTAGATTATACGTTTACAGTCAAATGTTGGTTATGGGATATGAACGTTTGGAATGTTCCACAGTGTTTGAGAAAAGGCTGTATGCGGCCTATCATTTAATCTGATGGCAGTATCACGCTGGGTATTGTCACACTGAAATGAGTCTGGGTTTGTTTAACCCAAACTGGAAAGAAGATCGAAAAACGTCAAAGAAAGAGAGAGGCTTGAGAAAACATTCAGAATTCTTGCATAACAGGGAAAAGACAGTGGCCTAAACACATTGTGAGTGAGTTAAGTGGTTCATAATATCTCACTATCTGGCTATATAGAGGACGATATAGGCTATTTTATTTATACATCAGGAACTCACAAGAATTCCTAGCAATGC
The DNA here is from genome assembly GCA_015244755.2 of Tenualosa ilisha. Taxonomy (NCBI): domain Eukaryota; kingdom Metazoa; phylum Chordata; class Actinopteri; order Clupeiformes; family Clupeidae; genus Tenualosa; species Tenualosa ilisha. Next base: position 152,278 of record PYXC01001717.1, on the reverse strand, counting down.
CGTGTTTCATCCAAGGTATATCTGTCAAAAAAGATGCAAAAATATCCCACGACAATTATAGCTGGATGTGAGTATTTCTGCCTAAATGTTTTGGCCAAATGATTGATAATTTACTATATTTTTCTAAAACCGAACCATGTGTTTTTTTTATCCTTTCAGACTAGGCTTCATTATCAGAATGATTGGACGCTATAATCTTTCAGCACCATGGATAGCAACATTCAAATTAACGCACACTTGGGAGATTACCGTTTTGACTCCTCATAATCAAAACATTTTTCTAGAGGGTTTGTGTCCTGTGTACTGATTTAAATAACACCAAATTGCGTGAAGGGAAGAGGGAGAACACTGGTTGGAGAACACTGCTGATGAGGAGCAATTGGATCACCCTGAAGAAAGGATTAATCTGATTGATACTGTGCCAGTGTTTTAGTCCAGGCTAGCGCCGCGGTAGTAACTTAACTCAGCATTGTAGTTTTGTATCTCTATATTGTGTAGCTGCAGTATTGGTTCTACATACTACCTCAGGGTAATCTCACATGACTTCGGTGATTTTCTAGCAACCAATCAGCGAACAGAAATTGAAGACAATAGTTTTTTTTTTTACATAGGTTTAAAAGTACAAAATAAGTGCAAACCCCAAGAAGCCTAAACTATCTCTATGGAGAGTGTCCAGACTGCACAAAGTGAAGCAAAGTGATATAGACTGGTTCACCAGGTCACCAATGTGCTGCAATGAACTGCTCAAGCGACTGTAGAATGCTGCTTTATAAATGACAAGTGTAAAAAGACAAATTTTATTAAAGCTGATATGGGCTTTTCTTACCTTTTTCTGGGGGTGACTGTGTGTGTGTGTGTGTGTGTGTGTGTGTGTGGTACACTGACATATTGAACGACATGTTAAAGACATGTTAAACATAATCTCCATAATAATACATAATACTGTCTGACTTTCTCTTGAGGTGGTGTGTTCACTACAGCTCTTTGTAAAGTCTGTAATAGGCAGATCACACAACACTCGGTGCATTTGTGAGTATAAAGATTTTTCTCCTCTCTCTCTTTCTCTCTCTCTCTCTCTCTGTGTATGTGTTTGTGTGTTTGTGTGTGTGAGTGTGTGCATGTATTTGCGAGCAGCATAAATATGAAGGCTATCTCATTGTCACTGGATCAAGAATTGAAGAACTTGATGTCCTTCTCCAACACAAGCATACAAACACAAATAGCAAACCTATTGTGTGATACTAGATGAGGTTACTGGCTGGATTGACAGAGAAATATTCTGGCACATCCAACTCATAGCCCTGTTGGTCAAGGTCACTGAGTCCTGTCCACAGGAAAAAGAACAAGGAGATTTGGTGCAACATAGACCAAAAAAAAAAAACAGAACGTCAGTTAAGGCTAAATGACAAAGGGCAAAGAAACGCAGTTTCAATTTCCCCCTATCAGTTAGCAAAAATTTGGTCTATATTGTACCACATTTCCTTGTTCTTACTTACCGACAGGACTTGGTGACCTCAAACAACAGGGCTATGGGTTGAAATATGGCAGAAGATCCCTTAAAGGAAAGGGAGATGGAGGTGCCCACCCAAATAAGGGTCTGCTGTGGAGGCCAATCATCCTGTTCTGCTCTAGTGTGTCGCTGAGATCCAGACTGTGCCACAGATGGCCCTTCACCTACTGTATGTATAGGGGACCACAGATATTACAGTTGTTGATGATCATTTTCCCACTTATCTCTATAGAATGTCTTTTCAAAACTCTTCATACAGTGTGCTTTACCAACATACATCTAAGCACCCCAGTTAACATTTGCTGCAAAATGCACTACAGCCACTAAAACATACTTCACCCAAAATTACTAATGCTGTCTACTACTGCTGTCTAACTATAGCAGAGTCACTCAGCATGACAGCAACGGCGGTCAATGTGTTGTGAACACAAAAACAGAAACAACTTGAAACAAAACACATAAAATATGGCTTTTCTCATACAGTTTGACATACATCAACTTCGTTACATATGTTATATACAGTGTATGCTATGTATGACTTATTTTGAGTGAATTTTTCAACACCAAACTATCTAAGTGACATTTTTATGTGTTGGTGTACCTCTGGCAAGAGATGAAAATGGCACATGCAGTGATTGATGAATGTTTCTCTGTGTCTGTGTAAACTGAAGGAATGTGCAGATGCAAATCACAATAGAACAGTGGCTTTTTCCTAAATGGCATACTGCTACTCACTGTACTCATGAGCTCTGACTCATGGCTCTGTTATATTAAAACAGTACACACCAAACTTTCTATATGTTGTATGCTGTATTCTAGGAGTATGGTAGTAGGTAATTTCAGATTTACTAATATTTTGTAATTTACAGAATTATGTATTGTAGTGTATTTTAGAACAGATAATACAATGCGTATCCTAGCGTACCATGTTACCTTTTCTCCTGTTTCTGCATGTAGCACTTCAAGTCAGAGGTCAAAGGTCAGGAGGTCATTACATGGGTATTACATCACTCAAGGTTCACATATAATGTCCCTCTACAAAAAGTAATACATGTAAATAGACCCACAATACAGCAAACAGGGCAAATATAAATAGAGTTGGGTGGAGATTCCCTGAATATTTAGTATTTTATTTCTTTTAGGGTTTGACCTCATAGTTAACTGTTTTCATAACTGTTTATCTAAATATCTGCAAAACTTACTGTAGTTGGACATTATTTGGTTGGAGGGTGAACATTGACTAGAAGAACAATCCATGAATTTCAGATGAAGAAGTGATTGAATGCATTTTGTTCTAAAGTGTTTTGAAAGAGTAGACACTGCATTGAGACCAGTGAGAAAATTATTGGCAAAAAATGTAATATGTAAATACATTTTTTTTCCCTGAAAGCTGAAACACTAACAGTGATTCTTTTGGCATGATATCTGAAATTATTAACACTTGTAGCCAATCTATTTTCAAAGTCTGCCAAGCTAAAGCCCAGTCAGTACTTCACACTCAGTTTGACATTTTGTAACACAATTTTTGTTAAACTGTAAACACAGCACACTGCACAGCACACATTTCACAAAACTGTAAACACAGCTCACTGCATAAGATTGGGTTTGCAATTTTATAGCACACTTGCAGAAAAACCATACACTGCTGTCCTCTACTCACAGTATTCTGAGACTTGCTGTCCTACATTGACTAATGTTAAAGCACTTTTTGATAATTACCTCACACAACATTCACACCTTTAGCACTGCAAAAAAGACAGGTAAGGATTCGTCTGGATTACAATTTTGGACAATACTGGACAAAGAGTGAAAGTGGTGAATTAAAGGAACAGAAGAGGTGAAGAAATAAGGAGGAAAGGAACAAGGACCATGAAGTGATGAAGTTATATTGCACTTTTGCCTCCCCCTCTCTTATGTTCCATAGGCTTGTACTGAAATACATGTAAATATCCTCAATTTGTACATTTGGATACCTGTGCATAGGCATTATACTAAGCTACATATATTACAGTTATAAGCTACTGAAAACTGACATGCCCTGCACACAGAGTAAGCTAAAGCCAATTGTGTTTTCCATTCTTACTGCAGTTGGCGCTTTGTGTGGTTATGAATTTTATAGATTATGTGTACTCTTGTCTACAAAAACACTATTTTAAAAACAGTGTGAACAGTTTAGCAAAAAGTGTCACAAACAGCAAAAAGTTATTTATGATGTTTTGCTAGTTGGGTGGACGGTTTTGTGATCTATGTGTAGAATTTTGCAAAAATAGCCAAAAGCTTCAAAAATTGTGTTAATTGAACAAGTTTCTATTTCTATGAACTGCAAACTGAATTTTTATTTTTTAATGAACTTGAACTTGAATTAGTTCAGATCTTTGTGAGATTCTGACTCACTATTTAAGTCCAGATAAAATCGGCTACTGCCGTATTTGTGATGAATATAAATAGGTCTACAAATAATATCAATAAAATTTGAAGATGGAAGTGATTGGCAGTTGATTATGATTGATTGATTGCTGTGGAAAAGATACGCACAGAAATACTTAGTTTGTCCTCACTTAGTTAAATGAACTTAACATAAACTCGTTCTAAATTAAAATGGTGAGTGAACGAGTTGAACTAGTCAGTGAACTAGTTGAACTAGTTCTGAATAAACCTAGTTGAACTAGTTCACTCAAAAACATCATGTGTCTTTGTGCTGTGTTGAGTTGTGTTGTGTTGTGAGTGGTGTGGCCCAGTATCTGTGAACATTACATAACATCGTGGAGAGTTTGATTTTTGAACTTGGCTGTTGACCTTGAGTAGATTGCCGCTAGAAAACATGTGCTATAGGGTTAAATTAATACCAACATACTACAGGTTTATTCAGTGTTGAAAAATATAATAATAATAATAATAAACATGGTTTAAAATTTGTGTACTGTGAAAAAATTCTGCAACCTCACCACTAGAGGTCTCACTGTCCACATTTGTCTCTGGAACTCCCCCCTTTTTTACTGGACTCCAAGCAATTTTACAATGCTGGGCCTGGACATGGCAGGATCCCACATTTAAAAAAAGACAATCTAAGTGAAGTAAAGAACAAATAATGTAATGCAACCTGTCCTTGTTTGAAGTTGTCCGTTACCATTAACACTGTTCTGTAAGAGGCATCACTATCTGCACTCTGAGGACGGTGGTACCTGACAAGCTAAATCCGGCGGATTGGTCACACGTTCCATGCTTAAGTGGTTTACTGAACCCCCGGCTTAATGGAAGCAGTGCAGTGAAGAAACACTAAGAAGCTGTGATGCAACATCAAGCAGAGAATTCTTTCCTTTCTTATCAGCGTCCAAGCTGACACAGCTGAAATTGGCAGAGCAGAGATATAGTGCAGACTAGCAACACTCCTACACCAGCTAATGAGACAGAGAGAGGGGAAGAGAAAGAGAGAGGGGGGGGGGGCAGAGAATGGCATGTCAACTTGTGTATGTTTGTGCATTTTTGGTGTGTGTACTGTATGTGTTAGTGGTCACATACACAGGACATGACTAAGTGACTGACTAAACTGCTTCTTCTTGTGGAGACCTTGGGTTTGTAAACTAAGGAAGATTTTTGGCTGAATTCTTAGACAGCTTGTCTTACAATCTGGCCTCCCCTTTTTAAATATCTTTATTCCCTCTTTCTCTCTCTCACACACACACACACACACACACACATTCTTTCTCTCTCAGAACAACACAGTTTAATGCAATTCAATTCAATTCAAATGTGCTTTATTGGCATGACAAATCAAGACTGTATTGCCAAAGCTTTCATGGGAACAGTGGAACTGGGATGAAGGGAAATCAGAAAAAGAAGAGAAACATAAACAATGTAGTGTTACAGTCCATAAACGCTCCCTCTTTCTCTCTCTCTCCCATCTTTCTCCTGCAGTCATTCTATAAATGCGGTACATGTTTCGGAATCTGGTGTCAGAGTTGGCATGGTTACAATGGTGTTTGCTCCAAACAAGGAAATACATGTCTCACCCCCTCCATCTTTTAGGCTCATAAACATGAGAGGGCGTGTATATAAATGTACACAGGCTAACACCACATGATTAACTGGAGGTTTCACTGGAGCTAGACACACACACACACACACACACACACACACACAAATGTTTCTCTATGTGATGCCCAAATTTAGTTATCCAGCAGATGGGACTATATGTATACTTCGAGAAGTGTGTGTGTGTGTGTGTGTGTGTGTGTGTGTGTGTGTGAAAGAGAGAGAGGAATAAGAAGCCACATAGAGAAAGAAACACAGACAAATTAGGGATATCAAAACACACTGTGCAGTAGAGTCAGCTATTTATGGGCGGTTGGGAAATTAGGGTTCATGAAAGGGAGAGAAAGAAAGAGCGAGAGAGAGAGAGAGAAAGTAAGAGAGAGAGAGAGAGAGAGAGTTATTCCTGGGGCGAGTTACCATAGGGCTCAAAAGGCAACACTCCACCCACTCCCTGCCCTGCTGAACTATGATAGATCTGCTTTATGGCCTGGGCTAAATGGAGGCTTGTTGATCAATACTGTATCTATTTTCTGATGTTTTAGCAGCAGTGCTCCTGTGAGATGGAAATCATGAGTGGGATTATAAATGTAAACATGGCTCCTAAAATCACTATCGCCATCCAAACACACTGAGACTCAAGCTCTGCTCTGTCACACACACACACACACACACACACACACACACACACACACACACACACACACACTGAGAGTGTCTCAGAGGATGTGTGCAAGTGGCTCTACATTCTTTGCCTCTCTCACCCAACTAACTGCCTGTGCTGGGATACATGCTGCGGTGCCTTGATGTTTGTGGATGCGTTTAATTCAGCAGAGATGACAGGCATGGCTCTGTTCCTGAGTGTGTGTAGTATTTACAGCCTAAACTTCTCATAATACACACACACACTGATTTTTGCTTTTTGTCTGTTTTGTTTCGTGTTTATTGCTTTGCTCTCAGTTATTCCCTGGCAATGGTCCACTACATGCATTCCTACTGAAGGCTGTTTTGATGAGGATGTTTCATGGGATGCAAGGCTGATGTTGAACTAGTCTCTGCGTCTAACAAGTCATATGTTTCGGTGGCCAAATGGAAACACTGGGCATGCATGCAGTTCCATGGTGTGGCACTTGAACTGCGGACAAGCATGGTAGTTTAGCAGGGCAATTTTCTACTTGTCTTGCATTTGAAGCTCGCTGAGTTGTACCATTCTAAATGTCTGGCTTGTTTTTAGCCCCAAATCAAACTGGTTGCACAAAGAGAACTTAGTCTTTAAGAACTTTGTTTTTTTCTTTTCACGAGATACTTGCACCACTCTGACAGGTTTAGGCTAATGCGATGATTGGTATCACCGTAATGCCACTGTGACCCCGCCAGCGAGGTGAGGGTGAGCTGATTGCCTTCAACCATCCAAACATGGCCATGGCAGAACAGCTATTCAAGCTGCTTCTGAAGAACAGCTATCTTTGTCTAGCATCTTGGGCACAAATCTTCAGTTCATCCCATGTTCCTCTCAGAGGAGCTAAAGTGATTAGTGACTGCACACATCAGCCCTGCTGCGCTCTGGTTTATTCTGCCCAAGACTAAGATACTCATAATATTATTCTTATGAAGAAATAGCATAACATTCCTTTACAACTCAAAATACTTCATGTGTTGGACAGTATATGGTGTTTGCTCTAAACACGCACCTTATCCATCTATGAGACTAATAAACCTGAGGAAGTCCAGTATATAAA
>PYXC01001717.1:107500-140000 GCA_015244755.2 Tenualosa ilisha | reverse complement strand
CTCAAATTTGAGTGTGTGTTAGTGTAATGTGTATCTCTACCACCCCCCTCACTTCTCTCTATAACCTTTCTATCTTTCTCTGTCTCTTACCTTTCTGTTTGTCCCAGTCAGGTGACACATCAGTCAGCTACGCTTTTGCCTTTCCTTTGGCAGTAGAGAGTAACAGGAAATGAGCAGGAGAGAGAGATGGGGAAGGATCTGGAAATGACCTCGGGTCAGACTCAGAGTCGGGTCCCTGGGCTTATATGACGCCTTGGCCCACTGAGCCACAGCGCCCCCTGGATGATAGCTTTCTGTCCACACACAAACTCCAATGTCAGAGTCAAAGTGTTTACGCATTACTGATTTTGGACATGCATTTTGTAAGATGAGTGAATAAGAAAAGGAAAAGAAAAACAACAACTTGAGCAACAGAATTAATAGAAGAAAGCATAAATAAATGAATAAATAAACAATCAGGTAAGTCAAGCAGTTTTCATCAGTGTATCAGAGTACAGTAGTGTAGTAGTAGTAGTAACTCTGTTATTCTCTCTCTGTCTCTGTCTGTCTGTCTCTTCCTCTCTTTCTTTCTGGATCATTAACAGATGAGAGGAATGTGGAGCCCGAGGGGGCACACAGTCTGAGGTCAAAGGTCGGATCCTGAGACACCTGGGGTTCCGCTAGCATCATCCAGGGAGTGAGCTGGCAGGGGCGGACAGCTGACCTTGGGTCGCACTAGCTGACGAACGACCATCACAACAGGAACAGCCGGTCCGCCTGCCCCCTCCACCTCCTCCACCTTCCCATCAGCCTTGGTGACGGGAGCAGCTGCTATGGCGGCTGCGCTCAGCGACGACCCCCAGCCCCCTCCTAACCCTCAGATGAGAGCGTAAAGCGTTGAGCCTAAACAGCAGCCCTGTGTGCTCCCTCCAGCACTCTTGACGTAAGAGGGGCTGCTATGGAGCATTAGCATGGAGAGCAGCACCATCACTCTGACAGGTTAACAGCAGCACGCCTAATCGCCACAGGGCTTGTGTTTAGTGCGGACGACCAGAGGAATGTGAAAAGTAATGATGTTTAGGTCAGCGGGAGGGCGCGTGTGTGTGTGGTGCGTGTGTGTGTGTGTGTGTGTGTGTGTGTGTGTGTGTGTTCAGAAACGGGCTGTAAAAGCATGCGTGTGCACTTCAAACATGAAGAAAACATGGGGATTCTGGGACTTTTCTTGAGGGCTTTGGTTCATGCAGGGGTCCTGAAAGGAAGGCAGATTTATGGGTGTCCCTGTGGCTGCCTGAGTCTATGTTTAGCTGCGGAGGAGGTTTTTATGGGCGTGTCTGAGTGGCCTGTGGCCGGCCAGGGAGCCCTACGACCAGGCCTGACCCTCATGCTTTAACTCGGGCAGGTCCAGCTGGGTCAGGTCGTTAGTCTGGACAGAATTCCAAACCCAGGAATATTCCCAAGCCTGGATAAACATGCAGACATGCCTCTGCATTCACCTGCTTAAGGGACAGCCTTTATGTACTGGAAAACACATATGCACACACACACATACACTCACATTGGTAGATTCTGTCTCATACACACAAACCCACTCACATTTGTACACTCTTTCTCTCTCTCACACACACACAAACTCACTCACTCTCTCTCTCTCACACACACATACACAAACACACATGTTTCATGTTAGCAATATGCGCTTTTTGTTAGTTTTTCCATTGTGCTGTAGCTTGAATGTTATCCTCTTTTGTCTTTTTGTCACACGCACACACACAAACACACACACTGTCTCACACACACACACAAACACACACACACACACACACACACACACACACACACACACACACACACACAGTGTGTGCACACAAACACATATGAATGAAGAAAGACAGTTGCACATGCTTAAACACACACACACGCAAACACACACACACACACATTCACTTATAAATATATATAACCAGACACATATGGACCCAGCCAGCTGGTGTGCTCTTGTGAGTGGTCAGTGTGTGTGTTGTTTGAGTGTGTGTGTGTGTGTATGCCTGTGTGTGTCTAATGGCTCAAGGCTACTCCAGGCCTGAATAGCCAGAGATGTGAGGACGACTAGCGACGGCTCTGCTCCAAATGAAACAGCATTTGTCAGTTTGCATTGCTGTCAGCACCTCACCCAGACACACACACACACACACACACACACACACACACACACACATACACCACCCAGACACACAATTACACACACACACACATGCACCACCCAGACACACACACAATTACACACACAAACATGCACCTCACCCAGACACATGCATACACACACAAACACGCGCACGCACACACACACACACATACACACCTCACCCAGACACACACACAGACACACACACACATACATCACCCAGACACACAGACAATTACACACACACACACACACATACACCACCCAGACACATGCATACACACACAAACACGCGCACGCACACTCACACACACACACACACACCTCACCCAGGCTGTCTGTCTCCTCAGCCTAAGCCACTGGTTCCTCTCCTGTCTCTCCCTCTTCAGTCAGGCTCTTCTGTTGAGAACAAGGTGTGTGTGCGTGTGCCTGTGTGTGTGTGTGTGTGCGTGTGTGTGTGTGTGTGTCCAATGTGTCACCCTTCTGTTGATAACAAGTTCTGAATTCATGAGTCCATCTGCCTCCATACAAGACAATGAGTTTCTGCCCACAGGGATAGTTAAAGATCCACTCATGGAGACTTTCATTTCTTCACTGAGAGGAATCCGGAGACCTGTGGCTACTACCAAATGTGGTACATGTATGTGCGCGTGCACACACACACACACACATACACACACACACACACACACTCACTCACAACACATACGTACTGTACATACACCTCAGGTATTCTATGCATTCCTGTGTTGCATGTCTGATTGTTTCCCTTCGGCTTGAGAGACCTACAGTGGGTCATTGTATGAACCCAGCCTGGTGTGCTGGCGTGGAGCTGATCAGTCTTGACTGGACCGTCCAGAGAAACACCCGCTGACAGAAAGACAACACAGCCACCGTGCAAACACACGCAAACACACACGCACCAACCTACCAACCCCCCTGCCCCCCAAACACACACACACACACACGCCAACCAACCAACCAACCCACACCGACACACACACACACACACACATACCAACCAACGAACCCACACCAACACACATACACACCACACCACATAACCCCCCCTCCCACATACCCAGAATTATTTAACAGAAGCAAGTGTCTTCTTTCAAAACACAGTTTCAGCTCATTCACAACACACACCACAGAAATTAGGCTCACTAAAGTGTGCTAAAGACCTTTGCCCCTTAAATCACGATGCTGCTTGAGTTTGGCTGCTCGGGAATTACGGAACCACAGCTAGTCAGCATGCCTCTGTTTGTGTGTGTGTGTGTGTGTGTGTGTGTGTGAGAGAGAGAGATTATTATTACTATTTTTCAATGTTCAATATTTAATATGGGAAATTCCAAGTCATGCCAATAAAGCACATTTGAATTTAATTGAATTGATAGAAGGAGAGAGAGAGAGAGAGAGAGAGAGAGAGAGAGGGGGGGGGAGAGAGAGAGAGAGAGAGATCTGTTCTTATGCACAAACATGACACTGACTACTGGTGTTTAGCTGGGAAGCTTCATCAAATAGGGCTTTGGTTCTGTGGTTTGTTCTAGAGCTGACACTGGCCACAAGGAGTGAGTGTGTGTGTGTGTGTGTGTGTGTGTGTGTGTGTGTGTGTGTGTGTGTGTGAATGAGGCGCATTGGCTGAAGGTCCTGATTGGGACTGACCTCTGCTGATTGCTCCGCATTCAAGGGCTACTGGCCATGAGCAATGGAACAATATCTGACACATTAACTCAGAATGGCACACACACACACACAAAAGCATGTACACACATACAGTGCAAACACACACACAAACAGGTCTCTTAACAGGACCAAGGGCTTTGCCTGTTATAGTGTCTCTTTCACTCACTCTCTCTTGTTCACTCTGTTTTGATTGCGCAATCTGTGATTTACGAGGTTAAGGGTCAAAAGGCAATTACTGAGGCATCACCACACTACACACTACACACACACACACACACCCTCATGCTCTCTCCCTCACTGAAAAGCAAGAACGGGCACGTGTAGATTTGGACCTGAAAAACCCAGATAAAACAAGCCATGTTTATATTTTACTTGACTATTTGGAAAGTTACAGGGGGTAGTGTTATTACCTTAGGATCCACTGACCTGGGTTCAGTACTCAGTGTTATTCTTTTACCAACAGTGTTTTGATAACCCCGGCCAGAACATTCACATGATGGTCCTGGACAAACTAGTTGGGGCTGAATTAATAATGCAGTCAGATTAATGAGGCTATTTAGAGATCATTTTAAAGCAACACTAACTTCTCACCACTATTTGAGGTATCTGACTATTTGTTTAGGTCGGGTTTATGTCCCACCAATGTTGAGACCAAACCTATGCCTTTGCCCTCAGGCACCACCTCTTCACATACACACACACACACACACTCTCTCACACACAATAACATGTGATGTGCCTACAGCATGTACACTCACTGACAGAGACACACACCACACACACACACACAAACAAGCACACACACACATATACACAAATACAGGCACACACACATGCCTTCCCCAAACACACACACACACACACACACATACACACACACACACAACATTTAAAAATAGACAGTCGAGTTATATAATCAGTGTCGAGTTAAAAAGTGGGGATTTTTAAAATGGAGCCCAGATATGTTGCCCTTCCAGTGGCCTGGCAGGAAGCTTTTTGATAACTCAGGCCCGGCCACTCACGTCATGAAGTATATCTGTGGTTTCCTGCCTGCTGTTCCTGTGACAGGTTACAACAACGCAGGAGTTTAAAGGAGTGTCTTGAGAAAGAGTGTGTGTGTGTGTGCAAGCGTGTATACAAGTATGTCTGCATGTAAGTGTGTACATCTCTGCGTGTGTGTATGTATGTGTCTATGCAAGTGTGTCTGTGAGTGTGTGAGTGTGTGTGCCTGTGTTTGTGTTTTTCTCTGAGTCCTCTGTGTTTTCTTTCACCAAAATAACACCCAATTCATCATCCCGAATAAGTCATAACAGAATGTTCCACAGCACAGACTTTATCAGAGCACTGGGTAAGTATGCAGATATACAAATTCACACACACACACACACACACACACACACAAACAAACATGACACAATAACACATAGCATGAATCACTCAAACAGCACTCTTTCCCAGCCTAACTCACAAAGGTGCAGATCTGCATGTTAAGCCAAGCGCTAGACAAGCCTTTCAGTGCACTCGACACTTGACAAACAAGACACGCCAACACACAAATAGAGTGACCACCTGTTCCACTTTGTGTTGTACTGTACGGAATTTTGAGTGTTTGTCCTGTGTCCCACATGTTGCTATCAACATCCTGTTTTGTTATCAGTAATTTGGGGATTTACTGTAATCTATCCATTGGGAAGCCAAGGGACAGCACTAGTGCAGTCCTAATGTCACCAGCAGATTTCCATTTTTTTAAGGTTATAAAGCAGAGCGATGAAGTCAGCAGTACCGAGAGGCTGCGGTGGCTGTCAATCAAACTGCAGACGCAGTGCAACCAAACTCCTCGTCTGCGTTGCTAAATCAAACTTGACGCAAGTGAGGGAGAGATAGGCCTGGTGGTCATGTGTTGGTTCAGTGTGTCCATGATCTTTGTGCCAGGTCCTATGCCAATGACATAGGGCAGTACCATTCAGTCAGAACAAACATAGGCCTAGTAATCTAGACACACCCTAGCAGTAGCTCAGTGGGTACGTCTAGCCATCCACCATAAAGTTTTACCAAGCCTTGATAAGACTAATCACAACGCTTTATCTTTGTGGAGAGGCGCTGGGCGGGCTTAGCATGATAATGACAGGGCTGTCAACAGTGGCCAAAGAATAGCAGTCATTTGAATCAGCTTTGGCATCAACTTTGGAGGAGTCAAACTAGACTGAGCAGAGAAAGGCATTTCAAAGAAGGATGGAGACGATTTGATGTTCTGCCAACGTTACTCTGATTGGTCGTAGAGCTATCCAATTTGAAAGACAACCGCTGATTCCGCCTCTAGGATTCCGCCATTTTGTCATAAATTCTACAGCCAAGATAGCAAATATCACAAGAGTCCATCTTCCATAGAATTGCCCATAATGATTTACATCATAAAACCGTATGATATTTCATTGCCATTACGGAGGAGATGAAAACCCACTTTCTGTGGAATTGGTAGTTATAATCTATATATAATAATATAATATAATAATATAAGCATTCCAGAAGAAAAATAAAAATGAGGAAAATTTGATCAAAATCATAAAAGCTACACATGCTTTGATGTTCCAAAAACATGTTTGTGATCTAACTCGTATTTATCACTGAATGAATAAGCCGAGTTATTTTCTTTGGTAGGAGCGAGAGAAGATAACAGGCTCTTGACATGCTACACTGTAGCTGGCTATTAGAATAATGCTTGGCCTAAAACGACTCACTCACTCATTCGCTTGTGAGTCATGTTGTATGACACTTAAATCAGGCCTTGTTTTTATTGTATTACCATCTCAGATTGTCAACAGTCTCCGTGAACTCTTTTCTTTCCATTCCAGGGGACAAAGGTCAATTACAGAGGTCTCTGGGGCAATCTGCAAGGCCCAGTAAACCAGGCTTCAGCCCATATTAGGGCAAGCCTTTCAGGCCTAACAGCAGACACACATTAACATGCACACACGCACACACACACACACGCACACACACACACACATCAGTGAGTGCATCCATAAATGCATGCTTCCACTCAGGCATCAGTACACACTCTTAAATTAATTTGTGCTGACAAACACATACAACACACACACACACACACACGCACACACACTTGCACAGACACAGGAAGACAGTGAGGGAGTCTGTCCTGCAGACAGAGGGATTTTTCCACTCTTGGTCGTCAGATCAGGTGGTTCTGCTGAATGGCTGGTGCCTGCTGTTTCTGAATGGGCCTGGTGTTTGTGGTGTCTGAGCAACTGCTGTGTGCCTGTGTGTATGTGTGTGTGTATGTGTGCGCGTGCGTGTCTTTGTGTGTGTGTGTGTGTGTACATGTGCGTGTGTGTGTGTATGTGTATGCCTGCAAGTGCATGTGTGTGGAGGGTCATGATAGTGTTTGCCATGTCCAATTACACATGCCTTTGTCTCTGTGTGTGTGTGTGTGTGTGTGTGTGTGTGTGTGTGTGAGTGTGTATGTGAAATTGTCTGTTTAGATAGCTCAGGAAACGTCATCATCCTTCTTGTCTGTGTGCATATGTGTGTGTGTGTGTGTGTGTGTATGTGTGTGTTTATTTGTGGAGAGCCCAGAGAAATGTTTGCCATGTGCACTGTCCTTACCCTCCACCCTCTAGTCTATGGTCCTCCTTGCTCAGGCCCTTGTGTGGGTGGAACGACATAAGGAGCAGACATAGCTGATTCACCAGACTATGCCATAGATCACACACTCATCTGCTTTGATCTCACCACGGCATCAACACACTCTCTGGATACAAAAGAGATGCACACACACACACACACTCTTTGGATACACAACAGATGCCATTCTACACACATAGAGACACACACACACACACACACAGAAACAACATACTCTGCACACAGTACAGATGTCATTATACAGAGGAGATGACTAACAAACTTCACCAGCAACCTTACGACTTCCTCAAACAGCTTAGTGGTGTGGCTTGTTTGGCACTGTTTGTTCACTCTGGTACACACACATAACACACACACACACACACACACACACACAGAGAGAGAGAGAGAGACACAAACACACACACTCACACACAATTGTGTTTGTGGATGAATCAAGTGTGGTCAAATTGGCAACAATTTGTGTTACACGTAATTTTGCTGTTTTTGTTGTTTTCCTATGGAAACATGTCAGTTGCAAAGTCAGAGGACATACAACAATTTGAAATGTTTACATGATTACATCCAAAAGTTAAGAATTTCCACTGTTTATACGAGTAAGTGTGTGTGTGTGTGTGTGTGTGTGTGTGTGTGTGTAAGTATATCCAAAACCTTGACATGCTACGTTTCTCTCTGAGTGTGACTCAGCTTCCAAACTAGTGTCTAGGCACGTAAAAACACACTTTTAAAAACATGTCTATCTGTCTGTGTGTGTGTGTGTCTGCGTGTGTGTATATATGTGTGTGTATGTGCGTGCGTGCATAAGGGAAGCATATGACCCAGGCGTTTGAGTGTGCAGTGTGTAGCCCAGCGGGAGGATAACCTCACTTCTCCTGCACATGGATGACTGGAGCTGGAAAGCGAAACACCTCTTGTCTGAGACGGAGAGAACCAGAGAAGCAGGGAATGCAAAAATACCCTCTCAAGTTGGAGATCAAAGCAGTCAAAGAACAAAATGTGTCTCCAAAAATAATCTGAGAGAGAGAGAGCGAGAGGCAGACAGACAGAAAGAAGAAGAGTAAGATAGAAAGGGGAGAGAGAGAGAGAGAGAGAGATGAATCTCAAAAAGCCTTTATTACAATCATTGAAACACTTCAAACATACAAAAGCCTCACTAAGTCCTTATGCCACAAAAGAATGTGTGTAGTTGAGTGTGACAGAGTGAGACAGAAAGAAAGAGAGGGAGAGAGAGAGAGACAGAATGAGACAGAGTGGTGAGATGGAGAGCGAGATAAGAGTAAGAGAGTGAGAGAGAATGTGAGGACAAAAAGAGAGAGAGGGGAGAGAGAAGGGGTGTGTGTGTGTGTGGGGGGGGGGGGGGGGGGTTATTCTAAGAGCTCAAGGCTGTCACTGACTACTGTCCCCCTGGGATTCTCGATAGATTAAGCCTACCCCGAGTACAGCACACAGCTGCAGAAACATAATTCACTTTCTCAGCACTTTAAAGTGTGTCTGACTCCACAAATCAGAGCACTGTGATAGCATTCAGCAATCTGGATCAACATCATCATCATCCCCCCATCATCATCTCCATCATCATCACCACCATCATCATCACAATTTTTATATAACATCCACCTGCTCCAGTCTACTGAGATACACACACACTGAAATCAAACACACAAGCTGAAGATGCTGGAGGCTGCTGAACACACACACACACACACGCTCGCACACTCGCAGTCGAGAGCACAGGTTGGACCCAGGGCCCTGAACCCTTTAAGGACCCTTAACTGGCATTAAAGGCACACCAGGCAAGATTTTATGCTGTTTTATAGTGAAATTGCTCATTAGAGGGTGACTGAAGGCTCTCTCAGCAGCCCCCGTCGCTACTAAGAGCAGTTACAAGCACTTGCAGTATTCAATTCAATTCAATTATATGCATATGGTGCCTTTTACAATAGTATTGTCTCAAGGTGCTTTACAACAAGGAGCACCCAAGGGCATCAGGGGCAGGAAAAACTTCCTTGTGGTAGTTAGTATAGGAAGCAACCTTGGAGTTTGGAGAGGTGCAGCTCAAGGGGCCAACCCATGAGCCCATGACTACATTATATGGTAGTCAAGCCATAGTTGGTCGGTCCTGGCAGTATGAAGACAAGGTTCGGTGGAGATGAAGCTGCAACTAAATTAGAATATGAAATCTAGTTTCTTATCTCGTCAGTCAACATAACTCTTCCAAAATGATCACAGCTGGTTCCTATTCTTTGGTTCGCGAACAAATCAACATGGATTGGTGAGAATGTACAATGTTGTTGCTATTTAAGAAAAAAAAAAAAAAACGGCGCCTGTAGGTAAATGGATTGCATCTATATAGCACTTTTGTACTCCTCCGAGCACTCAAAGCACTTTCCAATGTATGCCTCATATTTTCACACTGGTGGCAGAGGCTGCCATGCAAGGTGCCAACCGGCTCACCGGGAACATTTTGGGGTTCAGTATCGTGCTCAAACCTGCAACCCTCCATTGCCAAACGGCACCTTTACCACCTGTGCCACCGTTGCCCCTATAAGAAGCAGATAATCACAGGCTTGTCTGGTACTGCTGCAATTGATTTCATGATTGGCTGGTTAATGCCATTTAATATGAGTCTTTGAGTGTAAGACACTGGGATTAAGGCATACAGTACACTTTTTGCTAAGCAGTTTCAATGGAGGACAACACACACTCTCAACACAGGCAACAACTCATTTCTCAAAGCAGGCAACACATACACACACACACACACATTCTCAGTGAAGGCAACACACATATTCTTAGTGTAGCCAACACACACGCTCAACACTCTCAGTGCATGCAAAACACACACACACAGACACACACTCAACGCAGGCAACACACGCTCTCAACATAGGCAACACACACACACTCCCAGAGGAGCAGTGTCATGGGAGACAGACCCAATATGCAGGTGCACTTCATCAGCACTGATGACTCTGTCAGCTCTGCCCACTGCTGCCTGGTCATCAGTGCAAACACACACACACACACACACACACAAACACAAACACCACACAACCAGACCTGCCTACTGTTGCCTGGTCATCAGTGCAAACACACACACACGCACACACACACAAACACCACACAACCAGACCTGCCCACTGTTGCCTGGTCATCAACGCAAACACACACACACACACACACACACACACACACACACACACACACACACACACACCACACAACCAGACCTGCCCACTGCTGCCTGGTCATCAACGCAAACACACACACACACACACACACACACACACACACACACACACACGAACACCACACTCACAGACCTGCCCACTGTTGCCTGGTCATCAGCACAAACACACACACACACGCACACACACACACAGACCTGCCCACTGCTGCCTGGTCATCAGCCCAAACACACACATACACACACACACACAAATGCCACACAGCCAGACCAGCCCACTGCTGTCTGGTCATCAGAGAAAATACACAAACACGCACACATAAACACACTCTCTCTCTCTCTCTCTCTCTCACACATACACATACACATACACACACACACACACACACCCAGACCTGCAGAGCAGGCTGGAGAGGTCTGTCACCCATCGGACAAAAAGCTCATCAAGGAGGATGGCTTCGCCTCCGCTTGCACATGCAGTCTGTTTGCTGTGGCCATAGCTGCTGTGAGCATGACCCACATAAATGAGTGTTTGTGTCGCACGCGGTGTGTCCTCGTTAGTGAATCACGGCACAAGCACAGAGAACTCTGTGAGGCCCAGGCCCTCACACTGGGGGAGAGATGAAACTACGTGCATGTCTCACGTCTTGCTCACCAGTTTGACAGATGACACAACATGAGCAGGAAATTAGGGAGGGAGAGAGAGAGAGAGAGAGAGAGAGTTGATGAAAAAGGGAGAAGGAGAGATAGTGAAGGAATGAAAGGGAGAAAGAAAGAAAGATGTGAGAGAGACTGAGAGAGAAGAGAGAAAGAGAGGAATCTCTCTGTCCTCAGGAATGTACATGTTGTTCCTTCCTGTCATTACTGTAGTGTCTTTATGAACTCAAGCAGGTGAGCTGCCGCAAAGTGCACACCTGGAGGTGTCTACGACCCAGGGATAGAAGCATTCCTCTGTCGGATCCCTCTGAAGGCTCTCACATCACCACTGCCATACGTAAGACAAGTACTTACCATGACGGTTGACACTTCCTGAGAGAGAGAGATAGAGAGAGAGAGAGAGTGAGAGAGAGAGAGAGATTTTACACCTTTGTGTGTGAGAGAGATAGTGGTGCGTTCATACAGGCATGTACACATGTATGCATGCATGTATGCACAAGTGACTATGTACTCTCAAAGTGACACGAGAGGGCGGGTGAGTGAGTGACTGTGTATGTGTGTGGGTGTATGCGCTCCTAACTGTGTCTGTGTGTCCCAGGAAAGGGATGACTAATGTCTGCCCCTTTGCCCTGCTCCCGTAACATGATCTGCCTAGCATGAGGAGAGCACCAGGCACCATACTGCCTTATGCCTTACACTAATCATCATCCACTGGCAGTCACACGTCTGTGCTGCTGGGTGAGCCACACACTGGAACAAAGGCACGAGTTCAACATTTGTTGTGTGTTGTGATAATATATTAGCAGGAAGGAAGAACTCCCGCTCCTCTTATTTCTGTTTTGTTGGGTGATGGAGACACCTGTCATGTCAAACAAAAAAAACAAACAAATTTGAATTAGAACAAGACAAGCAAACCTGAGAAACGGCAATGTCCTTTCACACAAGCTCGTTTAGCGGGTCTTTCCCGCCAGCGAGGAGTGTTGTTGCACGAGCTCAAGAAAGGTCAGGCTGCGTTTGACACTTCCCCCATGGTGCAGACTCGCACCATCCGCACACTCCGTCTGTCAAATGTCTGCCTGGCAGGCAAAACTCACGACAGCGAATGAGTTAACATGACAGCTCATCTCGGTGACGAAGAGAGATACTGGGCATTTTCCACGCTGTTCACAATCAGTCTCATACTGAGGGAACATACTTGACTTCAAATGTCTTTTAAGACGTGATGTATTTTATTCAATAATAGCGTGATAAAGCTAGATGGTGAACAGAAAGCTTAATACAGGTCAGGGGGTGATAGCAACTCACACGCATAGTTTTACCTCAGGCCTTAATTAAGCGAAGCGCTCTCCCTCTGTTGGCAGAGTTTATCTCACATGAGGACGAAGAATCTAATGAGCGCAGACAAATCGTGCTGCGAGAAGAATTCGTGTCAAACAGTAAAACAGATAGACACTTCATTAAAGTGTCCATCTGCAGACAAAGTCTGTAGGCTAACCTACTTTCAGCGCGTCACGAACGTAAATCGATTAATTTAATGAGTAGTTTCCATCTACTAGTGCTTAGTATTTTAAGACACTGAAAAGAGAATGCATTTTATACGTGGAAAGCTAAGAATATAAATTTTACACCAACCATGTTTTAGCCAAGTAAGCCTTCAATACAACTTAATTCTCTCCTGCTCAGATAAGGCTTGACAGACTCCGTGTAATAGCACCAAACACTGCAAATTTCACTGAACACCGTAGCCTACTATCAAGTTACACCGCACTACGTCATCTTTTGGATCACATGGCTTTTGCCACTGTCAAGACTAGCAGAGGTAGTTGCCTTAGTGAGCCTCCAAAGCCCGTTCGGTTAACGACTCCTACCATATTAGTGTTTCTTTGGGCGCCAGCTCAGGATGTCTTCAACGGACGGTGAGGTTCCGTCTGGAGGAGCGAATCTCTCGACGCTTTCTGCCACTGTTCCGGCCTGGAGTGACGGTGTCTTGGGAGCGGAAGAGCTGTTCTAATTGGTCTCTGAATGAGAGATCATAATCTCCAGTTCCCAAGAGGGACCGTGGATTCACCGCCCCGCGCCGCACACACGGGCCACTGTTCCTTCATTCAGTCCGAAACACGTGGATTCGGGATATAGCGCATCCTTGTCTTAGTTTGGTACAGCTTTTTTTGGAAAGTCGTCCGTGTGCTATTGTGTTGGATTTTTTTGGGACGCCTTGGAAAGTTTATCAACATTTCATCATAATGAGCGACCTGGAGGAGGACTTCGCAAAGATTTTGATGCTGAAGGAGGAGAGGATTCGCGACTTGGAGAGACGTTTAGAGGAAAGAGAAGAAGAAATACACGAGCTCAAAAGAAAACTGCACAAATGTCAGTCGGTTTTGCCGTGCGCGCAGATGATCGGACCCAGGACCCGGCGCGCTCAGGGAATATCCGCAGAACCGCAAACGCATCAGGACCTGTTACGACAAACCTTCAGGAAATACGCCAAATCTGAGAGGTTTGGAAAGTTTTTGAATTATTTACACTCTTTTGGTGCCACAGCTGCTGCACTACCGAATCGCTTATTTAATTTGGCTGCAATTTAGAGTTGACTATGCACTATGTACTACAATTTTGCTAATACACAATCAACATAAATGACAAATATGACATGAGAACAAGGATGGTTGAATTTGTATTAGTGTCACGATAATGAGACCTGTCACTTCATGTAAACCTGTCAATGAGGCACGAGAAGCCAGAGCTCGTGAACTGGAAGACAGGGAGTCGGCGGGGCGTGAATGGGCCATCGCTGTCATTCTGAACGAATGATGACGGCGCATCTTTCCAGTTGTGGAGAGAAAGAGAAAGAGAGAGAGAGAGAGTTTATAATTGATCTGATCCATCATCACGTCCCAGCGGGATGGGCGCACAGGAAACGCTGTGCATTATCGGCTTTTAGAGGCTGCGTGCGCGAGAGGCTGCCTGTCTGGGTTATTTAATACGTTATTAGAAAGGCTTGTCTGACCATGAACAGTGTTTCTCGTGTTCACAATGACACGATCCTGCATTATCTTCGCTAAACTATGGTAAAGGACCAAGCAGTTGCTTTATGTAGCCCAGTCCATTTGTGACTACTGGATACTTCAAAAGTAATAACAGATTTTTGAGTGCCAGAGTATCGTAAAGACTCATTCTTCTTGGCCCAGACTGTTGTGCTGTGCACAAACAACAAAAGTGTCATTGTAGTGCAGATGATGCTTTATTACTTTTTGTAACATATTTACCAACTATTATTAACTTTACCTAGTGTCCAGTCTACTCGTACATACCTTTCAGCTATGAGCCCGCGGAGCTCCTTCTTTACATCGAAGGCAGAAATCAAACAGGATATGCATGGCCAAAATGTTTACAAAAGCTCCCATAAATTGACTTGATATTGCACCCCAATTCGACATTTACTATCAGACAGAAAGCGGCAGGTTACACAGTGGCCACAGGAGGGTAGCAAACACTCGTATTACAGATTGATTACTGAACGGGTAAGTTCACATAGAAACAAAAACTCAAAGAACCAGTTCTCTCAAGGCTACACTCTTGTGTGTGTACAGTGCATTTCAATTCTTGATTGTTTCTACTTCGTCAGGCTTATGGTAGACTGATCAGGCCGGACAAGATTCCGTGTTTACAAGTGATGGCTGCCTTCATCTTGGCGCAGTGAAACAGCGGGTACTTGGCCTTGGGGTTTGGACATGTTAGCCATGTAGGAGATTGTATCAAACGCGAACTTCAAGCATTTCCTGAGGAGATGAGGCTTCGCATCCACATAGTGGAGGCTAGATAGGATCTTACACGAGGCAAATACATGTGTCAACTCGAAAAAACGTCTCATAACAAGAGCTAATTCTAAGTCAATGAGACTTACATTGGACTCTCATCTGATTGCCATCTGCCACGGACGGGTTTGGAAGATGGAATGATCAATTATGAGAGAGCTGCTGAGTGGAAAGTTGCCATTTATTCTCTCTCTATAATTACTGAGGCCATTAGAAAATGTTCATGAGCCCTTCTCCTCTAACTGTGCTGTAAGAGCAATCAAACAGAAAGTCGTAGAATATTACAGTAAAATCACATTTTCAGTTAAACCCATTTGTCCACAGGAGGAGATATTGAGAGATCATGTGACCTTAGATAGTCTCATGTGCCATATGGCTGTTGGACATAACAGGGCTGTATGTGATACAGACCATAATGGTCATGCTTTTATTTTTTAAAATAAAACACACACACACACACACATACACACATTAAAAAGATAAACACAATGCTATAATCATGCAATGCATCATGCATTTATGAAAATTAAAATTTGTGAAATGTGTGATCATAAACACATAGTGTGTGGGAGAAAAGCACATCTGCAATGCACAACTGATATGCAATATGCCTGCAAGCACTACAAGCAGTCAGATCTGTATGTTGTCCGTATGCTTGCATATTGCACGTCTCAACCCCCCCTCTCAGTGAGCCACAGTGAGAGTAGCTGCCCTCATCTTGCTGAACCCATAAGACTCAGTCTCTCTGTGTGTGGTCCCTGTGATGACCGAGAGAAGGAGACAGTATGATAACAGGACACGAGATTAGAGTCCACACAGTTTGAGAGCTAGCAGGTGAAAGATGAAGCTCTTGACATGCTAACGCTTTGGTCAGAGGTCTTCCTCAGAGCTATCAGGACTCTTTCTCCTTTTATTTAATGGCATCTGTCAACCAATACTGAGTGTGATATTATGCGATGGCATTCGCTCGTCACATTCAGGGTTCAGGGTTGTGTGTATGTTCGTCCTGAAGAGAGGGCTCGGCCTGTTCCTGTTTTCTCTTAGCGTGTGTGTGTGTGTGGGGTCACAGACGAAACGTCCTCTGCTGTTGTGGGCCTGTGGCACCAGTGCAAAACGCTGCTCATCGTATTTCAGGGTATCTCATTTCCATCGATCTCCAGAGGAAGAGCCGAGCAGGAAGTGAAGAGAGGTGAAATTTAAAGCCTGTTTCCCAGCGAGGACCTCTCAAGGACAGGGCAGAAGGGGAAAGAGAGAGAGAAGAGAGACAGAAAGAATGAAAGAAAGAGTGAAAGCAAGAAAGAAAGTAAGAGAATGGGAAGAAAGCAGATGGGCTGTGGTAAACTCACATGGAAACTAGTGTAAAGAGCAACCAAGCAGATACGAGACCCAGTCTGAGAAATTCAGAACAGGCTTTTAAGGAGGCGAGATCTTTTCCCTGTGCCTACTGAGGGGAGGGAGGAGGCTGCGGGCGTCGGGTGTCCTCTCCTCAGCCTCTGCACATGTGTTCGATTGGGGTGTTAGGTGACCCGATGGCAGTGGCGGTCGGTCGGTCGCTTTGGCACGGCCCGTGAAACACTCCTGCCTCTGTCTGGAGGAAGCCATTTGAGGGTCTGTGTTTTTTCACGTGACGGCGGGGAAACCCTTTGATGGCTGGTTCACCGTCGTCACAAGCCTGAGGCTGTTAGGGGCTGGATTGTTTAAGAAAACATTCCAGAGGATTTATGGCTGTATTGCTTTGTATTCTGTATGGTAGCTGCCCTATCTTACAGCTATTATACACTGGAGATTCCAATCCCCGTCCTCTCACGCAGAAGGACCTGGCACGCAGAGTGTACGAGAGCACAACTGCTGTTAGACGGACGTGTCTCTCAAGTGACCTGCCACCAAATCAGACTGACAGACAGACAAAACCAAATCAGACTGAACTTCAGCTTATCAGAGTGGGTTCTGCTGTGATTTGGTGTTTTTGTGTAGTGTTTAATCTTCTCAGAAATAAGAAAAAAGAAGTTGTGATGATGTGGTTGATCTATGCATTGTATATTTGTATATGTGTATGCAGATGTGAGGTGTGGTCAGGCAGTGGCTACCATTGTCTGTAGAAATCAATCCTGCATGGAATTGTATCTTCAAACATGGGATTGTTTGAAGGTACAACCACAAGAGGGCGCTCTTGGTCCTTTTCAGTTTGGGCTTTGATTTTCTTCCCAGTGTGCTACAAGTCTTGTTACAGGCATATGAAGTAGTGTCAAGAACTATTCATCACATTCTTAATCAGCAAGTTCTATCAGCTAGAGAGGTATTGGTATCCTGATACCCATTTCCCAAAACTATAGTTGCTAACCAGTTAGCAACATAGTTGGTTGGCAATGGTCAATTACATTGCAACCAACAAAGTTGCTATGGCTAACTGTTCCCTTATCTATATATCTATGGTTTGGGCAGACAAACCCCCGGTTGGTAGGCCTATTGGTTGGGCATTAGGGAAGATCCATATGACTTACAAAGCTACCTGTGCAGTAGAAGAAGGTTCAGTAATATGTGCAATGAGTGCAAATGAGTATGGCTTGTCATCCGTGTTTGATGCATCTTCTCTGGCTCATATTTACTGCATTTAAATATAGGAACAGGGTCTTGAAAAAAAATTTTAAAAGCATTTTGGACAATGTTCTCTAACACGTTGGTTCTCAAACTGGGGTCCGCAGCACATTGCCAGGGGGTACCTTGAAAAAGTTTACTACAAAAGAGCATCTAGCATCTAACAGTACAAATGGATATAAACCAGCATTGTTACATTTGTGTTGCAATTATGAGGGGTCCTTGAATTTCTTTCTGCTCCATGAGGGGTCCCTAGTCCTATAAAGTTTGAGAACCCCTACTCCCACACATACATACATACATACATACATACACACATACATACATACATACATACATACATACATACATACATACATACATAAATACACACATACATAGGGAAAAGAGCACATTTCTAATCAAGCTCATAAGGTGATGTACTGGGCATCAGTTTGTGTTGAGTTATTTGCCTAAACAACACAGGTTTGCATGCCAGCCCACAGACCAGGAAGAGAGCTCAGAGAAGAGGTGATCCTTACAAAATATTAGTAATACAATAATAATACTATTGTCTTGATAACCATGAGCTACCTAGAACATTTCTGTTGACGGCCACTGCTGTACCTGCATATGTGAGCCTGTTGGGGGCGCTGCACCAGGGGGAAGAGTAAGAGAGCTTTACTCCATCAGATCCCCCATCCAGATCTTTCCAAGAGGCATTCACACACACACATTACTGTGAGAGGCTTAGTGCCTGAGTTTGTAAATTAGCCTGTAGTTAGATCCAGGAGTTTGGAAACAAACTTGTAACAATGTAGAAAGGAGACTTGTGTCCAGTGGTATTGGAAATTCAAATGATCATTCTTCTAATGTACATCAGAATAATTTTTCATGTGACTATATTAACACTGTAGGGTAATGAAAGGGGTTGCCATACAATTGGGCTCAATATCATTTGCATGTTTCTCGATTTGCATGTTTTTGCATTTTTTTCTTCTTTTCTTTTTTGTAAGTATGAGTATGCACTATTTTTAAACCCTGTTGAAATGTATTACAGTGTTGATGAGCTGCTGTTCTGGGAATTCTGTAACTTCTGCTAATATCCACACAGATACTTTACTTTTCAAAATGACACAGAACATTTTTATAGTTTGTGTGTTTGTTCTTGAAGTGGGCTTTTTGTTCTCACATTTGGAAATCCTTAGTTATCCACAGATGTTCACAGTGTTAACTTTGTGTAGCATTACTTGATAAGATTCACCCTGTGTGTGCCCCCTGACATACATTCACATACACTCATTGGAAAAATAGTCTTATGGTACCTCTGTCTGTGATGACCAAACATGAGCCACTCGTCTAACACTGCTCACCTTCGGGCGAACATGTTTAAGGGATTGTAGCAGAGTGAATCATCACCTTCTTGCCTTGCTTTTTGTCGTCTTTGTAGCCGAGGTTAAAAGCAAACTAGCTGGTGTAAGCAATCAAATGTAAAGACCATGCGCATCACAATTAGATTGGCAGCATAATAGAGCTGTCTTTTCATGGGCGGCTAATAGTCCTACTCTACATAATGTGCGCTAAGCATTTAATGAATAAATGACCAAATGCCCTTTGAATTGGTGACTAATGGGTACATTTCTATAAACTGGGTACATAAACGCCGTGGCGTGAGAGAACTGTGATAGAACTGCACACGCACACACACACTCACGGAGAAAGAGAGAGCGAGAGCAACAGCGGTATCCGCAGGTGTTACTATATGTACACGTTTTAGTGTCGACATCAGTTTTCCTCAATTACGCATTTTTTGTGCCGGCAAGCTGTTTGACGCAAGAGAGAACATAGCGTAGGTGACGCGAGGGGGCTTCTGTCAGTCCCGCGGCTGCATTTACGCGCGCTGAGCTACAAAACTGACCACTGTCAGTATCCAACAGTGTGGAACTGGTTTACATACATACCCAATCGTGGTTAGTTACGCGCACGACAAAACCCCTGGCGAAAAAAGGCGTGAAGCGTTTTTGGCGTGTGTGCGAAAACTGGGCTGGTAGTAGGGTAGTGGGAAGTGCGAGGAGGATCTTTCTAAAGTTTGTGAAGTGTGGTTCTGCGGAGACGGGAAAGAAGAGGACAGGGAGTTAAGAGGAGGAAATGGGGACGTTGCGGGATCTCCAGTATGCTCTTCAGGAGAAAATCGAGGAATTACGACAAAGAGACGCGCTCATAGACGAACTGGAACTTGAACTGGACCAAAAAGACGAGCTAATTCAGAAACTGCAGAATGAGTTGGACAAATACCGCTCTGTGATCAAGCCCGCCACGCAGCAGGTCACTCAAAAACGCACCGAACTACAGGAGCAGCAGCGGACCAAGCGCCAGGCGATTTCCGCTGAGCCGACCGCCTTTGACATCCAACAGCTTAGCCATGTCACGCTGCCTTTCTACTCCAAGAGCCCGAAGTAGGTCGAACTATATATTAGGAGTATAGTGAGCAGAAAATGTTTCGATACAGTATTTTTATGTTTTCAATAATGTAGGCTACTCGAGTCAAGGACCTTGGGGATGGATTTCTGAGAGCAGCAGACTACTGATTGTTGACATTACTAGGTAGATAGACCCGATTAAAAATCTGTAAATTCTATAACTTCTACTAATTTCCACATAGAGCTTAGTTTTAAAAATTACATGAAATTTTTTTGTACGTGTTTGAGGGCTTCATAATCATTTCTGTGCTCTCATAGTTCTCATAGGAAATCCCTTGCCATCCACAGATGTTCACAAATGACAGCCAAGTACTCAGAATCCTCATGCATGCAGTCTTTGGAGTTGTCAGAATGGATGATGGGGGGGAAACAGTCTAGATGGTAGAAATGCTTTTCTAATTATGAATACACTGATTCACATGAACACAAAATACACTGAGCTCTTTTACGAGATTTGTCGTCAATCCTGATAATGGATACTGCCATCTGTGATGTGTGGCCACATAGTTCAGCCTTTGCTTCGCCTGTTTCACAGGTCTTGTTTTAGTTTGTGTTCTGTGGACCAAAAAATTTTGTTTTACCCAAGTGATTTCTGTCCATGGATGTCAGCTAAATATGGGTTTCCCCACCTGCCTGCAGTCACAGACCTGTGAAATCTCCCTCGTGTGTGAAAAATATCACACAGGTTGGTTGGGTTCTGCTTCTAACCAGGGGCATTGTGGGACACCAGATGTGACCACCTTCCATCACCACCATATTGTTTTGGGGATGATAGGCTATATCACCTGCAAATGTGAGTGAGAGAATGTGCATGCTTGTGTGTGTGTGTGTGTGTGTGTGTGAGAGAGAGAGAGAGAGAGAGAGAGAGAGAGAGGTGGAGGGAGAGGATCATATAGAGAGGTTCAGAGATGTGCGTCATTTAAAAGAGTGGAGGGGTATGGAGATGTGTGTTATTTCAAAGAGAAGAGAGGTATTGAGATGTGTGTTATTGAAAGGAGAGGTCCATTAATCTGTGTTACATCTGTCGCAGCTTCCAGGTGACACAGCTGGAAAGCACATTAATCCACTGGCCCCATTTTGCTGCTGTGTTTGGCTGGTAAATGCATCCAATTTCACAGAGGTGAATGCTGTATATGTTTGCAACTCTGTGTGTGTTTTTGTTCACATGTAAACATTCAGAGTAACTTTGAGTTGTTCTTTGTTAGTGATGTTGTTCAGTACACGCCTGAAAAAGGACATCTGACCACACCTTTGTTATAAAGTTTGTTCATGGGCTGTTGAAGGAAAGTTGTGAATTATTCATCTGAAGTGTTTTAAACAAATATTTGATTCAAGATAGTAAGTTTTTGTTTATTGTATTCAGTATAGTGTCGAATTATTATCTGATGAGGCAGCTAATGGTCAGTTAAAGTTCCTGGACTTCATATCTGTTTGGGCAGCATAGTCATTATTTTTTCAGTTGAGTGCACTGGCCTGTGTTTAAACCTGTTCATAAAGCTACATTTTCCAATGTGCAGACAGTTTCATTACCAGCCCTTGCTGAATGCTAAGTAAAAAACAAACTTTTCCCTCATTGCAGTGCCAAAGAGTATAATGCTAACTTTGGCAGGCAGCACACCATGTTAGGTTAGCAGTCAGTAGTTTTGGACAAGTTTAGCACATTGCTTGTTTCTGAAGGCAATAACAGCCCCAGGTCAGCGGAGTCATAAAGTGGCCTTTAATCATTCGCCTCATTTGCAGTTGGCCCTGATGCAAAAACACAACAAAACAACAACACAAGAAGATTCTTGTGGCCAGCTGAAACCGTTCCAAAAACTCTGATCTAGTTGATCTGATTGATTGGTTGATTTGGAAGCACAGTCTTGATGATGGAGTTCAAAAGTGTAGTATGTCCTACTCCACAGTGAGGCCAGTGGCTGACATGTTGGAGAATGGGACCAAAGACTCAGCTTGTAATAAATTGCATCAATCAATTCCTCAGGGAAAATTATCATATGTAGTTTCGTATCATATGCAGTTACACTTTGAGAGATTGTATCAGCTGACGGTTCAAACCTGTTTTAACAAATTTGTGTTCAAGGTTGTCGAGTGCTATCGTTACTGATTAGACAGAGAAAATGTACACAACACAGACCAAATCTGCAGCCATCGCTGACTGAGGCCAAGAAAACTCTTTCCAATTTCATTTCCGTGCCTGTGTCCCCATT
This sequence comes from Tenualosa ilisha, assembly GCA_015244755.2. NCBI lineage: Eukaryota > Metazoa > Chordata > Actinopteri > Clupeiformes > Clupeidae > Tenualosa > Tenualosa ilisha. The sequence goes on along the minus strand of PYXC01001717.1, from coordinate 117,567 downwards.
CAGTTTGCATATTCACTCTGTGACGTACCAAATTTCCTCATTCTTATTCCTACTGACAGCAGTCGGTGACCTTAAACGACAGTGCTAGACGTTTCTTGACACTGGACGTTCCCTTTAAGCAATGTGCTCATCAAAACATGCTGTGTGTCATTTTTATGGACATCCGTTAGTTTTAACATGAACACAGATTTTGTATTCACATGCATCACATGCAACACTGTCAGGGCTGGACTGGGACCAAAAAATGGCCCTGGGGGTTTTGGCCATGGCGACACACCATGATTATCTATATGACTTGCGGAGGCATACAACATACCAGAGGATATATTCACACATTGTGTTGTTTCAGAAAATTAAATAAAGAGCAGTAGCCTACATGGAAGAGAGTGATGATGTTAAAGAACTCTTCACTCACAGAGATTTTCATCTTGGGAGAGATGGCCACAGTGCCACAGTTCCCATTCTGAAGCAAAAGTAGCTGTCAAAGAAACTCTGTAAGAGATGTGCTTAGACTAGTGTTTAATGAAGTTTACTGTTTACAAATATACAGAAAGACCAGACATTCATGTGACATAAAAAGCTCCTCAAATGGGCACCAGAAAGAGAGAATGAGAGAGAGAGAGAAAGAGAGAGAGAGACAGAGAGAAAGAGAAAGAAAGAGAGAAAGAAAATGAGAGAGAGAGAGAGAGAGAGAATGAGAGATAGGTGACCACTTCCAAACCAACAAGGACGTGGTTGTACACAAAAAATAAATAAAAAAATATATTAAAAAATATTTTAAGTCTGAGTTAAGAATTTGCACACTTTTAACCTACGGTTTCCCCAGATACTATTTAGTGAAAATGTACTCACATCCCAAAACATTTTCATTGTTAATTCTCCAGGCGATCATCATTGCTGTTTCATTCCAGTGTCTTTCTGACTGTGCATGTGTAGACTACGTGTGTGTACCTGCCTGTCTGCACAAAGAAATTTGATAGGTTTGTTTGTTGTACTGAGTCAAGATTGACAACAATTTCGACCAATTATGACTGACTTCAGATCTCAGAAAGTTGAGGGCGTTCTGAAGCCGACCACGTGGTAATTTGTTTTGGATAACTATTTAAGTTTTGTTCTCTCGACAACAATCGAATCTCACAATGTAAAATGCAGGTGGCTTAATTGTTACTGATGCAGGTCAGACAAACACTCAAATGCATGCCAGTCCAGAGTGATATGCACACACACACACATGCATGAACCAAAGCCCTCAAGAAAGTCCGAGAATCCCAATGTTTTCTTCATGTTTGAAGTATACACGTATGCTTTTCAGCCCTGTTTCTAAACACACACACACACACACAAACACACACACACACACACACACAGGCCTCCGCTCTCCCTACATGAAAAGTCCCTCTTTATTTTGCTAACATTCTGGCTACTTCCTACTGGGCTGACAGTAGTTATTCTGACCTCTTCCTGAATCTGTCCCTGCTGGGTCACGTTTCTCTCCTCCTCCTCCTCTTCCTCCTCCACCTGAATAGCTGCTTCTTCTTTGTTTCTACTCTGCTGCACATCGGTGCACTTGATGTTGACGGCCCTGCGGTCAAACTTGTGTTGGCAAACTTATCTGTGGCACATTTTGCTGCGTCCACTTGTAGGCTTTTGAGCCTTTTTTTGTCAGCTTCTCTGTGCCCCCCTTGCGCTTTTATAGTTTACTCTCCATTTCCACAGACAGAAAGTCACTTCTCTCTAACTCCGGTCGAACTCCAATGGCAAAATAACCTTGATAACCTTGGTCAAGGGGGAGGGGAGAGGTGGTCAGCGGGAGGCCTGAAAGATTTCATTGGACTAGCCCAAAGGCCTTCAAATAAATCAGCCAATGGGCTGTGTTTTGTGTCTCAAATACTTTCGCACCTGATGAAGATATTTATAATATATAAATGTGCACGGCCCACTGGGCATCGCCCGTTATGCCAGATGGCCTATCCATGCCTGAATACAGTGGTCAGACAGTATAAAATGCAGTACTATAGGAGTGCGGCTCATAGCTAAGATCTGCACGCTAACTTCAGTGGATGCCTGGAAGACACAAAGCTATAGATTTTTTGACATTGCATCATCAGGGTTATTTCTAAATATTTTGATTATATTTTCATTTTATTATGAAAAAGGCCACGTTGCACTTATAAGTAAGACATGTAAATGTACAGAGTTAGCTCCACCGGCTAGTGAAGCAAAAGCTATGAAATAAAGCCTGTAGTTTGGCCCTTGGCTGCTGGTACATACTCTCAGTCCCACGAGCGAAGTCTTTCTCTCCACTTTTATTTATTAATGCAGTCATTGTGCTGTGCTGGTGCGACACAGAGCCAGTGGCCTAAACCCCCTGCAGACACCAAATAGGCCACACTGGCACTGGAAACACTTTGAGCTTTTTGCTTTTATTGTGATAAAGGACTATGAAGAGAGGCAGAAGTGAGTCACAAAAAAATGCCCATAAAGACTGACTCAACCTTGTGGTCCCTGTGTGCACCCGCCCCTACACGGGCACCAGTTGTGCCACAGCAACCCCCCCCCCCCCCCCGGCCAGAACAAAAAAACTTCCTTTTAAATAGGTAGAAAAACAAATCTGTGCAAAGAGGGGAACCCATCTGCTTGAGGTCATGCAGACCTTATACTAGAGAGTAAATAGAAGGAAATAGAGCCCAGGAGGAAATGAAGGAGGACTATTAGGAGGAGGAATATTATAATTATAATATTATAGGAGGAATATTCTCCACAGGAGCAGCTGGTGATGTTGGATGGATGGTCCTGGCTTATGCTGTCCTGTGTATGGACACTCTCACCATCTTCTGTTTGCCCACAGCTCTAGAGTCATGCTCTTGGACCCATTGCCTCAATGTTATAACCTTCACCCTGAATAACTGTGGCATTCACAGTAAGAACTTACAAATAAGAAACTTGACATGCTTGGACAGTCATTTCTGGACAAATCTGTGAGCTAGCCCTAACAGACAAACATGGCCACTTTATGTTTCGTTAGCTCTACTTGAGGAGTTAGTTGTTGGGGGTGTGGATGTTGCTGTGTAGTGATTAGTTAAAGGTGTACCAGACAAGACTGCGATTTTTTATCAGTGTACGTGTGTGTGCGTGTGTCTGTGTGTGTGAGCGTGTGAGTATGTGTGTATGTGTACATATCACTGTGTGTGTGTCTATGTGTGTGTATGTATCTGTGTGTGTGTGTGTGTGTGTGTGTGTGTGTATGTGTGTGAGAAGTGCAAGCAGACAATGAAAAGTTACAGTGTGCGTGTGTGTGTGTGTGTATCAGTGTGTGAGTGTGTGTGTGTACGTATCTCTGTGTGAGTGTGTGTATGTATCTGCACGCGTGTGCGTGTGTGTGTACGTATCTTTTTGTGTTTGTCTGTGTGTATGTGCGTGTGTTTGTATCTATACGTGTGTGTGTGTGTGTGTTGTGTGTGTGTGTGTGGGTGTGTGAGAGAGAGGGACGAGGAGACGCTGAAGAGACCCAGTTGGAAAAAGCTGGAAGATGTAGCTGGTGGAGGTGGTGGAGGTGATGGGGGTGGTGGTGATGGAAGGTGGGGGTTGTGTGGCTGCACTGCAGGAACCTGTAAAGAAGTCCACATCCGCTCAGGACCAGCCCCAAGCAGAACAAACAGCAGCTTTCCCTCTCTCTTCTTCCTTTCTCTTGGATGCACTTATCTTACACTCATCAATGTAGACACATTCGCACACACCATGACATGAGGACTCTCTCTCTCTCACACACACACACAGACACACACACACAGACACAGACACACAAAATAACATGAAAGCTGTCTCTCACACATCCACGCACTCACACACACACACACACACACACACTCAGACACACACTCACTCACGCACACACAAAATAGCATGGAAGCTCTTTCACACGCACACACACACACACACACACACACACACACACTAAGCGCTGTACTGAGCTGGAGGACAGGAGGTGCACTGAAAGCTAAGTTGTCATCCTGCTCGTTGGGACACGGCATTGGAATGTAAACAGGTTTTGACTTAGAGTGTGTGTGAGAGCATGGGAGTGGATGTGTGTGAATGTCTAAATGTGAAGCCTGGGTCACTGCCAGCAGGAGTGAGTGTGTGTGTGTGTGTGTGTGTGTGTGAGAATGTTTGTATGCATGTGTCTGTATGCGAGACAGCATGTGTATCTTTGTTTCTGTGTGTGTGTGTGTGTGTGTGTGTGTGTGTGTGTGTGTGTGTGTGTGTGTGTGTGTGTAAGAGATAGTGGACGGAGTGATCCCTCCTCAGCATAATTTGTTCAAATTTGGGAGATAAATGAGAAGCCTGACCTGATTCAGTGCCTGCCCCGTTGTGGTCCAGTGTGTGGCGATTAAGTCACTCCAGGACAGGCTGGGCTGGTCCGACCGAATAGTACCCAGAATGCACAGCTCTGTATGGGTGGTCAGGCAACAGGGCTGAGGGGTCACTTTCAGTAAAGTTCCTTTGCGATAAGGGAATCGGCTCCTTACTTGCCTAACGATACGAAGAATCCGAAGCACAAAACCCGTTGCCGTTGACAGCAGTTATTATTTTTTTTGCAGTGGTCATTATTCAAGCAGTAAGCCATTAAACGCCGTGGGGATGCACTGAAGTTAGAACAGCTAGAGGGTGTTGTTTGGCACTAGGCAAAGCTAACCTGTGTGTTTGGGCTGGATTTACAACAGCTTGGAACGCCATTCAGCCAATCACAATCAAGGAAACGAACAAGCAGTTTTAGAATTAGGAATGTCAGACCTCAGAACACTAGAAAGGCCCATTCAAAGTCAGCTGCAGCTTCAAAGGAACCTGCTGCAGAATTCTGGAAAGGCAAATAATAAGGTGTATTTTAAACATGACCAGCCTCATTATTCATCCCGATACAAGTTTGAGGTCTCCTAGCAACCAGAGACTCGCTCACAGGAAGCTCTTCTGCTTTCCCTCTGTTACTTTCTGGGAGACTGTGCATTCTTCTTTCTCTCTTTCTATCTCTTTTTATTCTTTTTACGTCTGCCTCTCTTTCTGTCTCTCTCTCTCTCTTTTTCCCTCTGTTACTCTCTACTTTGGAGAGACTGCATTCTCTGTCCCTCTCTGTCCCTCTCTCTCTTTCTATCTCTCTCTCTCTGTCTTTTTGCCTTTGTTACTGTCTACTTTGGGGAGATTGCCTTCTCTCTTTCTCCCTCTATCTATATCTCTCTGTCTCTCTCTCTCTCTCTCTCATGTCTCCTCTCTTTCAGTATCCTCTGTGTTTGTGTGGAGGTATTTTTGAAACGTGAGGAATGCCATATCACTCACAGCAACAGCCCTCGGGATTAGGGGTTCTCTATATTTGCATAGGAGTGTGTAATGTGTACAGGTGTGTGTGTGTGTGTGTGTGTGCGTGTGTGTTTGAGCATGCACTGCTTGTAAGAATCCCCCCTTGTCTGTGTTGGTCTGTTTTTTAGCCCCAGGTTTACAGTCTTGTAAATTGAGATGGACTTAATGGAAGTAGCAATCTGCTCCTTTGAGAGGCGTGTTGTCTAAATCGCCTTGTCTAAGTGTAGTGCCAGCTAGTCAGCCATGAGCCAGAGGAACTGGAGGAATCTGTTCCTACTCCTTTATGACATAAACACCCTTCCATATGGTCCCCTCACCTGAGTTGATGTGAATGACTATCACAGACATTACATGCATATAGTCTATGCTATATATGTACAGCATATGGTCTATGTATCTATACATTACATGCTCTCTATGATCATCTAGGTTGCCTGCTCTCTCCCCTCTCATTTGACTTATCCAGCCATACTCTGATATAAAATATGAGGCACATTTACTATTTATCTTACTGATATAGTACATGACAAACATTTACTATATCTGTTACTGATATAGTATATGACACACATACATAGTCAGTGCTAAACTGTACAGTTCTGCTGTCAGAAAAACTATTTTTGAATGAACCTTTTAGGTATTAATTCTCATGTAAAAATATGCTCAGTTAGCCCAGTTAGTTAGTGAAGCTCAGTGTGTGTGTGTGTGTGTGTGTGTGTTTGTGTGTGTGTGTGTGTGTGTGTTTGCATTGTGCCCTGGGACTTAGCACTTAATATGCACTGACTCAGAGCACCCTGCTTTAACATGGGTGCTGTTCTCAGCTGTACAGGGACCCCTGCAGTGGTCTGCTGTCAAGCCCACTTTGCTCCACAGACACTGGGTATGATCCTCTGGAGTGTGATTCCCAAAACCATTGTTGCTAACTGCTCTAAGTTAGCCAAGTTAGCAACTCTGTAGGCTGCAATGCAATTGCCATTGCCAACCAACTAAGTTGCAAACTGCTAACAGCTATGGTTTTGAGAAACACACCCCAGGCTGGTTTGCCAGTATGGCTAGAGACAGATTAGTTGTCCTTCCCTTGGTCTTTGCATGCTAACGCTGATAGATACGCAAAGAGTGAGGAGTGATGGGAAGTGACAGCTATGATGTCACAGTGACACGTGTTCTTCAGAAGCACCTCGTCACCTGTACAGACTTGTAATCCCTTTTGTGTTGGACTGTATGTGTTGTGTGTTGTATACATAGCCTGTGGCCATAGTCAGTGCAATCTTGTGAGCTGAGGTGATGTTCACACACACACACGCACGCACTCACACTCACTTGCATACGTGCATGCATACACAAACACACTCACACACGCAGACACACACACACGTTTTTGTTCCCATACAGCCAGGGGCCACATGTGTGTGTGTGTGTGTGTGTGTGGGGGGGGGGGGGGACGTGCTCAGGTGATGCTTCTCTAATGTGTGACGACTTTGTCAGCCCTTGGAGGTGTTCATTCAAATGGGATGACTTGAAAAGGTTATGCTACATATTCAACAGTGCATATTTTGCATATCACATATGACATGTCAAGGGGTGTGTGTGTGTGTGTGTGTGTGTGTGTGTGTGTGTGTGTGTGTGTATCTGCGTGTGTCTGTGTAAACAGCTACTTGACTGTAAAATAGAGTGGCACTGAGTTGAATGTGTTGACTATCTAATTAGTTTCATGAAGCCCTGTGATGCTACACGCCATGATTCACATGGGAGCAGGTTCACGCAAAGCTGTAAGTTATACTGGATTGGAGCTGTGATGAGAACACAACTAACATTAGACAGACCACCAATAGCTACTGCAAAGGCAGCCTGGTGGATAGCTGTGTGCTGCGTGAACGTTAGTAAACCTCCCTCCCGAAGCCTTAGCGGTTGTGCTAGTAATGCTAGGGTTTAACTCACTCCCAGTCTGTGGTGCTGTGAGTCGTCGGTTCGAGCCTGGGCATATGCAGGCCTATATACCGTGCTGGTTGATGTGGTACTGCACTGCAGTAGTTTTACGTGTAATATAGTCATTGACCATCAGAGAGATAAATGATTAGGTCAGAAGTAACCAGTCAAATATTTAGGCAGAATTTACATTTGTGGAAAAAAAACATTTTAATACATCAATGAAATGATGTGCATGATATGCATGACAATAAACTTTTGAAGCTGTGTTTGTCCAGTCAGAGTGCTTACGGTAATTCAATAAACTTTTGAAGCTGTGTTTGCCCAGTCAGAGTGCTTACGGTAATTCAATAAACTTTGGAAGCTGTGTTTGCCCAGTCAGAGTGCTTACGGTAATACAGTGGCACGCTTAAGGGAAGGGAGGCTCCAAATGTGTTTGGCAGTGAGGGGCCCCCTGCTTGAGGGCTGGGGGGCTCCAAATGTGTGTGGCAGTGAGGGACCCCCTGCTTGAGGGCTGGGGGGCTCCAAATGTGTGTGGCAGTGAGGGACCCCCTGCTTGAGGGCTGAGGGGCTCCAAATGTGTTTGGCAGTGAGGGACCCCCTGCTTGAGGGCTGGGGGGCTCCAAATGTGTTTGGCAGTGAGGGACCCCCTGCTTGAGGGCTGGGGGGCTCCAAATGTGTTTGGCAGTGAGGGACCCCCTGCTTGAGGGCTGAGGGGCTCCAAATGTGTGTGGCAGTGAGGGACCCCCTGCTTGAGGGCTGAGGGGCTCCAAATGTGTTTGGCAGTGAGGGACCCCCTGCTTGAGGGCTGGGGGGCTCCAAATGTGTGTGGCAGTGAGGGACCCCCTGCTGCTGCCAAACCCAACTGCTTGAGTGTCCTTTGCTGTCTAATCACATGTAGACGCTTAGCCCAGTTTGAGTCATTAGGAGCCACAGAAACAAAGCAAAGGCACGTTGCCACGCTGCCAGCAAACCCCTGTTTTATGAACACCCATTTTTATTTTATCTCCGTTGTGGCATACACACATAAAGTACACACACACATACACACATACACACACACACACACGTAGCACTGTTGGATAGCCCACCCAAGTCTAGCGCTGAATTAGTGTGGCTAGTTGTTAGTGGGATGTCCAACTTCCCTTTACCCTAGTGTGTGTGTGTGTGTGTGTGTGTGTGTGTGTGTGTGTGTGTGTGGACTCTAATGGCGTCCCGGTCCTTAAAGCTCTCTTTCCTTTTGTGTTTTTCTTTATTTGGTCACAGTGTTGTCTGGCCTCTCTGAGAGGTCTTGCAGCTGTCATGGCTCATGTAGGTTTGTCCATAAAATGGGATCCCTGTTCATCCACTCATTTCTTTTTCTTTCTTTCTTTCTTTCCTTCCTTCCTCTATAAAATGTGCAGGTCCAAGGAGCTGATCAAAGAGGCCATCTTGGATAATGACTTCATGAAGAACCTTGAGATGTCCCAGATCCAGGAGATTGTAGACTGCATGTACCCGGTGGAGTACGGCAAAGATAGCTGCATCATCAAGGAGGGCGATGTGGGCTCGCTCGTCTATGTAATGGAAGGTGAGACCCTCACACACACAACACACACACACACACACACACACACACACACACACACACACACACACACACACACACACACACACACACACACACACACACACATGTCCACTTCTAGAAAGAGGGCCATTTTGGTTGTGTGTGTGTGTGTGTGTGTGTGTGTGTGTGTGTGTGTGTGTCATGCATGAGCAACTGAGTTGCTATCAAGTCTGTGGAGCCTCTGATGCAGCTCATTGATTGAGTGTGTTTGATATTCTGACTCCAGGGAGACTCTCAATTGATCCAATCAAAGTTTGTCACTGCCAACAAAGGTTTTCTCTTTCCCCCAATGCTCTGATCAATACATCATCTCATCCCCAATATATGGCTTGTGTGTGTGTTTGTGTGTGTGTGTGTGTGTGTGTGTGTGTGTGCGTGTGTGTGTGTGTGCACGTACATACGTGTGTGTGTGTGTGTGTGTGTGTGTGTGTGTGTGTGTGTGTGTGTGTGACTGTCTTAATCACTTGGTGAAAGCATCATCACCAGGCTGTTATTTGCCGTTGCGCGTCACACAACTATTTATCCCATTCAGCGTGACATGTCATATCACTCTGCTCTTCCATCCCGTTATTACTCTCTGTGCCTGTGGAATGGCACCCAGCACCTAGCGATTGAGGCCAACCAGCAGGATGAGATGTGCCTTGCTGCTGAGATATGCTTTGGTACTGAGGCAGTCGTGTGGGCCACACTGAGGACTATGTACACATGGAAACTCTGGCATTATTTTTTCCTTGTGGATTCAAAAAGATTTGCCTCCACACACAGTTTCCAGAAAGGTAAAAACTGAGTGAAAACGATGTAGTACGCATGCCGAGACAGTAGGTGGCGCGACTGCCGAGTAGAGGTCAGAGCATCAGGTGAAGGACTGACATGAAGAAATGACTTTAAACACAGCAAATGTTTATGATACACAATGTGCAGCAGAGGTGTGGCTAGGATGTCATCTTTAGGTGGGCATTAGGCTCGCTTGGGAAGGCAAAAAAAAAATATAAAATAAAATAAAATAAAATGGGTGCAAAACCGGGGTGGTAGAATTTGTTTTATAGTAGCATTGCTGAACATATGTTGCGTGGACAACACGTTGCTGATGTATAGGCTAATAGCCTATATAACGCAACAATATAGGCTTCTCCAGCACTCAACCAACACAAGGGCACTTTTTTCCCCCAGAAAAAAAAGAAAA
>PYXC01001717.1:77500-102500 GCA_015244755.2 Tenualosa ilisha | reverse complement strand
AACATGGCTGCTAACAATGATGACGCTAAACCCAGAAGAGAGACAGTCTGGCCCAGACAAAATGTAGCAAAACATTTTATATTTCACCCAATGGGATGAATGGATACCCCGATGTTGCAATCTGTGAAGTCACATAAAACAATGTATCTGATTGGTTTAAACTTCTGAGACAGCCATGCAGCCCAGGAAACTTCAAAAACAAGTGAAAGCCTAAAAAAATGTAATAGGATGCATTTTAGAAATGTAGTGGAGTAAAAGTACAGACAATAGCCACAAAATTTAGTGAAGTAAAATTAAAATTAAAATTTTACTCGAGTAAGGCACAGACACATGAAAAACACACTTAAGTACAGTACAGTACAGTACAGTACCAAGTACCAAGTACAGTACCAAGTATTTGTACTTTGTTACATTCCACCATTCCTTCATAACATTCTTTCAGTACATTCCAACAAGTAAAGCATATACTTATAAGACAGCTGAGAGTGTGTATGCAGAAAAAAATGATCTTTGGTGATATGGCTCTGTTAGAAAGATTCAAGCAGAGGGAGCAGCAGCAAGAACTCCCCATAGGATACAGAACAGTGCAGACGTCACTGACCTCATTTATGTGATCACAATAGTTGGATAACTGACAATAATAAGTAACTCTGATAATCCATTCTGCTGCGTTTACTTGCACTTTAGTGTCACAGGTTGTTTGAATGTGGAGAAAGACGCAAACATGAACAATCAGCAGTTGCACCTTTAAGTCATGTGACTCACCACGCTTCTTGGGTGATGAATGGAACTACTGGGGAAAAACTAATGAATGAATCTGAGGTAATGAAGAGCTGATTGCGTGTGTGTGTGTGTGTGTGTGTGTATGTGTGTGTGTGTGTGTGTGTATCCGCACACCACAGGGAAGCTATCGTTGCTGGTCCATCTAACAAAGCAATTCCTGTGCTACAAAGCGATCATCGCCTGTGTCTGTTTCTCATGTGTGCGGCTCTCTCTCTCACTTTTCACTGCCATCACCATCATCCCCCCTTCTACCGAAGCCTCTGATGAAATCACTCGAAATAGTGCATTCTTTCATCTGCTGGAGATGGGATGTGCTATTGAGCAGGGGTGGTGGAGCAAGACAGGATCAGTCGCCGGTCACACGCACACAGTTATGCTAAGCTAAAGCTAAGCTCTGCTATGCAACACTACACTAAGTTAAGCTAAGCTAAGCTAAGCTACCTGTCATTTCCTACTGGTTTAGCCCCTGATAAAACAACAAAGCTGTTATCTTTGGCACATGGCACTTCATACATATTTAGTTCGGTTCATTTGTCTTCATTGTCTGTGTGATGGCATGACTTGACAAGCTTTCCACACCCAACTCCCAAGAACAAAGGATAAAGTAAACTGTATCACAGCAAGAGATAAAAGACATTAGACTAGGGGCTCTGACGTTTTGTGTGGACACACACACACACACACACACACATAGACACGGATGCCAAAACATCCACACCGCCGACACCTTTCTCTCTTTTTCTTTCGTTTTTATTTCACTCTCTCTCTCTCTCTCTCTCTCTCTCTCTCTCTCTCTCTCACGCTCTCTCTCTCCTCGTCTCTCTGAGGAGCATGGCAGTTCCTGATGCACACAGCCCCCTCAACAGTATCCTTTGTTAGACTCACGAAAAGCATAATGAAGAAGCAGAAGCACACAACTTCACAAACTTTGCAGAGACATTGCAAAAACATTGCATTGGTTGGCTGAGGAAACATAATGGTGGGTTGTGCAGCGAAGCAGTTTCTTATCATTACTCTCCCTGCTTCCACACATGCTCTGTAATGACTAGTAAAATATTTAAATTGCCTGGCTGAAATGAGAAGAGGATATTCAAGAGAGGGGGTGAATATGACCAATATGATAGATGAGGGAGAGAGGAAGAGAGAGAGAGGGAGGGTAAGAGAAAGAGGAACAGTGAGAGAGAGAGAGAGAGAGAGAAAGGGGAGGAAGGGGAGGAAAGGGGGTTCATTGAGTTTAGAGAGTATCATCGTAGCCGCTACAGATGTAGCCATACACATTCATGAAGATATTTGTATGCGACTCTCTCCCTCTCTTTCTCCTTGGTAACACATACACAAACATGCACACAAACGAAAACACACACACACACATGCACACACACACTGAAACTTACTCATTCTAAGTTTCTTTTCACCTTATCCACTCTCAGTGCAATTTGTGTGTAAATGGCTTGTGGATGTGGAATGCAGACTAAACAGGCCCTCCTTTCTCTCTCTCTGTGAGTATGTGTGTGTGTGTGTGTGTGTGTGTGTGTGTGCGCACATCTGTGTCTGACCAAATTGTCCCTCTTGTCTGAAAGGTCTCTCAGTGGCTCTGTCCTGTTCACAAAGCCACTGAGTGAGGGAAATTACTGTCGGTGGTCTCAGATTCACAAGTTGCATCCGTTTAGCTCTTTTTGACCTATGGACCACATACATTATTTAGCGCTGAGAGTGCTGCTTGTTAAAGGTGGAGTCAAGAGTGAATCAATCCACAGTCCTGTTGTTCAAGGTCACCAAGTGCTATATGTAGGAAAAAGAACAAAAAAATTGATACAACATAGACCGAAAAGAGAACCGGCGACCAACACTAACTGAATGAGGCACAGCTAACACTAACTGAATGAGGCACAGTTAACACTGACTGAATGGGGCACAGCTAACACTAACTGAACTGGGCACAGTTAACACTAACTGAATTGGACACAGTTAACACTAACTGAATGGGGCACAGCTAACACTAACTGAACTGGGCACAGTTAACACTAACTGAATGGGGCACAGTTAACACTAACTGAATTGGACACAGTTAACACTAACTGAATGGGGCACAGTTAACACTAACTGAATGGGGCACAGCTAACACTAACTGAATTGGGCACAGAAACTAACTCACTTTAATGTTTGCTGCTGGTTTGCTGGTCAGCTTGTGTTCAGCCTATGTATCAAATCTTCTGGATCTTTTTCCTACAGACAGCATTTAGTGATCTCCAACAACAGGGATATGGATTAATTCATGGCATTTTTTTTCCTTTAAACACATTCATAAATGACTGCAATTATCCTTCTGTGTTGTGAGTATTGTAGAGTCTACTGATTAGGGAGTGTAAATATTTAATAATAAAGAGTGGTGTTTTGTTCTTCACAGTGCGCGCACACACACACACACACACACACACACACACACACACCACACACACACACACACACACACACACACACACACACACACACACACACACACACAGACCCTCCAAACCTTCAGTTGCTAGCACACACAAAACATGTTTATGGGAAAGAAGATGTTTTGGGAATGCTGCTAATTTAGTCTCAAAGTTATAAATAGAACATTTAAACTAATCGAATTGTGTTTAATTGGATTGAATAGAATCAGAAATAATCACATAAACTTTTACCAGGGCTTGTTGATTTTCCAGGAACAGGCAAGAGAGTGATAGACAAAGACAGACAGACAGAGAGAGAGAGAGAGAGAGAGAGAGAGAGAGAGGGAGATGTCCTTTGAAACCTCACTAATTAGCATTTGTATCATATTGTAATGGGAGTGTGGTGTGCACAGGAAACAATATCCAGCTTTTAGTAGGTGCTAAATGTCACATTAATCTGTGCGCTAATGATGCTATCCCCCTAATTACCCTCTGTGAATTCATATAAAAATACAGGCTCCAAGATAGCAGCCACTGATGGCAGACCTAGTGTGTTTATGTGTGTGTGTGTGTGTATGTGTGTGTGTGTGTGTGTGTGTGTGTTTATGAGAGAGGGGGAGAGTCTTTTCTGTAGCAAAAATTCTTCACCCCACAAACTCAATCAGTCCATTGTGTTTGAAAGTGTCACTGCAAACACAGAGCATGTATATGACACACCTGAAGTATGGCCAGATCAGAAGAAGAACACACAGAAAGTGTGTGAGAGTTTGTGTGTGAGAGAGTGTGTGTGGCAGAGAAGGAGGGATTTCTAATACTTTCTGAAAAAATAGTTTCTTTCTTTCTGTGAGAGGCAGTTGTTTATTGCTTGGGTTTTAATAACAGCCAAGGTGTAGACCTTTTAAAATAAACAATATCAGCCCCACAGTGTGTATGAAAGTACTGTGTGTGTGTGTGTGTGTGTGTGTGTGTGTGTGTGTATGAGGGTGTGTAACTGGGAAATGTGCCTTAAATTCAAATTCTCAATCTAGCTCTCAGCTTCAGTCTATAATCATTTTGTATTCTTCCTCACTGTCTTCCTGATGTTTGTGTTTATTCTGTCTTATTAGAGAGCAGAGTGCCACACTCTTGAGGAATAATGCTATCTAATGACTTTGGCACTTCCAACAGGGAGGACTAATGGTGTTGCAATCACAACCCACAGGAAGCCCTGCTGGCACACTTGAACATAGTGAATTATTCAGCACTAATAGGTTAGAGTTAGCCTGGCACAGGTAGCCTAGCACCTCCTCTCATTGTCATTTATGGAGATGCTAGCTTGGCGCTAAATAAAACACTAGCGTTTCCAAGATGCGAGGCCCAGTCAGCCACCAGAAGGGATGACGTTAGTATCAAAATGGAAAGTGGCTTTGGTAGAATCAGATGGTGGAATCAGCACCAGTAAACATCAAATGCTGCGGTCAGAAGAGGAAGTTGTTTCTTTCCTGACCTCTTTTGCAGTTCACTGTTGGCAGTTTGCAAAGGTCAAATTTGGTAGAAAGTAAAGCCAGGAATGTCTGGTTAAAGAAAAAATCCAATCAACCCATATCCCTGATCTTTGAGTTTGCTGAGTGTGGTCGGTAGGTGTGAGAACATGGGACGGTGGTGGTACAGGGCATAGAGATGCTTGTAGGCAACCGGAGGGTTGTAGGTTTGAGTCCCGCTCTGCCTGACCCCATCAAAGTGTCCCTAAGCAAGACAAATTGCAAATTGCTCCTGGTGGCAGGTTGGCACCTTGCATGGCAGCCTCCACCACTGATGGGTGAATGTGAGGCAGATTGTAAAGCGCTTTAAATGCTCGTAGGAGTTGAAAAGCGCTATATAGATGCAGTCCATTTACCATTTTTACCACAATATTTGGTACATCACACACACCAAGTTTGCGAACTGAACTGATTGGGCACAGAAAAACAAAACTGAACCAAAGTTTCCTTTCTGAAGTTTATTGGTCAGCGTTGGCTGCCATTTCACTATTCGCTATGTATTGTTATTGTACAAAATATTCTCATTTTTATTCCTACTTACAGTACTCTGCAGCCATGAACAACAGGTCTATGGTCTTTTTCTCAAGCTGGACGAATGATTTAAAAGGTAGGGGCTGGGCGGTGGTAGTGTAGTGGTTAAGGAACCTGGCTAGCGTGCAAGTAGCCTGAAAAGTTGTGGGTTTGAATTCCAGCTGCCACTGTTGTGCCCCTGAGCAAGGCACTTAGCCCTAAGTTGCTCGAGGGGAGACTGGCCCTGAGCGATTGATAGTTGACAAAGTTGTAAGTTGCTTTGGATAAAAGCGTCTGCTAAATGCATAAATGTAAATGTAAAGTAATGCAAAGCGTGGCCAATCAAAATGGTGCTGAAAAAGGAGAATGGCCGGCCTCAATTCACAGAGTGCACCAGCAGCTAAAACCAGGTTAGGTTGCAGAGACTTCAAACTACTTAGACAATCATGCTTTATCGGATGTGAGGTGCTATGCAGATGCAGATGTTTGTGTCTGTATAATAATGTCAATGTACAGTTTACATAAGGTATACTGTGTAAAGGAAAAAAGCAGACAAATCAGTGGATAAATTAGTATTAGCCAGCTTCGTCCATATACATCATTCTCAAAATTAAAGGAATTTGGTAACAGTAGAAGAAGTCATGGATCACATCCTATGCACAGTAAACATGACCTGTTAACCTGTGTGTCCCAGCTACATATAATTTAACTAAGGCATATTGGTTGTTTTAATCTCCCAAGTGGATGAAAATGCATTAGCCATGTTTTGAGACATGGCATCGCAAGCGTAGAACATTCCCTGCTAGCACACACTTGCACAAAGGGAAGAGGTTGGATCATTTTTCTTGCACATATTATGCTCCTCTCGGGGATCATCCAAGAGGATTATGGCCTCTCCAGTGCTACATCCATAACCTTAAAGGGTCACGAGGACTTCCTGCCTACACTGCAGGGAGATTCATAAGTCATACTGAGGACCTACATTATCCCTCACCCGCACACACACGCACACACACACACACACACAAACATACACACACACACACACACACACACAGACAGAGTGTTTGTGAGAGTCCTCTCCTACTTCCTGCTCTGAAGAAGAATGTTATGCTTTTGGGAAAAAAAAACACAGCCACTACAAATTAAGGATGCATTTCTTTTTGACCTCAGCATAACCCCTTGACTACGATCACAAACGTGCAGAGTGACTCACACAAAGAATGGCGGCCTAGTCCTAAATCTTTTGAATGAAGAAAAGTGTTCATAACAAAAGCACACTAAACTCTAAAGTCTATTTTAAGAAGAATCCACAGGAGGCTTTACTGGAATCTTCCGCTGACACTAGCCAGGGTCTGTGTCCTTCTGTCTTAGTGCTTTTGCTAAGGACACTAGAGGAAAGGCCATAGTGAGATTTAAATCTCTCTCCATATATCAGTATTGTGTGGTAGATAAAGTCTCTTCAAAGTTATCCTTTTTCTGGTATCACCCAGTGTGAAGTGCCGCCCTCTCCTCTTCACTTCAGTCTTTTAAAGGCAGGTGCTCATACTCTATTCGTACGTACCATAACTTATTTGAAGGAGAAGAAGGTCTAGAAGAAAGAAAGAAAGAAAGAGAGAAAGAAAGAAAGAAAGAAAGGAGGGAACTGCTAGTACACTCTTATGCAAAATGAATTGAAGGAAGATTTAAATAAGGCAACGTTCTCCATTTCAAACATGAAGAAATTGTATAAGTTCTAATTAAGCATAAATGGTACGTAAGCATAGGTGCTTATTGTCCACATAAAAGACCGGTTGCCATGACCACCATGACATGAATGAATGAGCACCTACAGACATGATGGAAATTCTAACCATAAAAAAGTCAAATAGTGTCCGGAGACAAAGCATATCTGTGAAACACTTTAATAAAACTTTAAATGAGAGAGAACACAGATCAGTCTTCAGCCATTGTTAGACAGTGCAGTTGTGTTTCAGTTCATTCACATAAGGGTGTATGTAGAGGCTGTAATTACAGAGGTACCATAATTATCCCCACATCTTATGGTCAGTTATAAATAATGTATAATACAGTACTATGTAATCATCATCACATCTTATGGTTGTTATAAATAATTTACAACAGTTTAGGGTAATCAGCATCTCACCAGCACAGTTTTATCACGTCTGTGGTCATTACATTACATGGCACACATATCAGCACCATGCCATCATTCACTGCTTGATGGGTTCATGCTAGAAGCAGTAATTTTGAGTGGAAAACTTAATGGAAGAACTTGGAGATCATGGGTTGGTGATGTCAGCAGGGGAGAAATGAATAAAGAAGGCATTGGTGTATAGAGCCACAGCTATGAGATATACACACATCTGTGTATAGAGCCACAGCTATGAGATTATTACACACCATCTGTGTATAGAGCCACAGCTATGAGATTATTACACACCATCTCTGTACTGTATAGAGCCACATTATGAGATTATTACACACCATCTGTGTATAGAGCCACAGCTATGAGATTATTACACACCATCTCTGTACTGTATAGAGCCACATTATGAGATTATTACACACCATCTGTGTATAGAGCCACAGCTATGAGATTATTAACACACTATGAGATTATTACACACCATCTGTGTATAGAGCCACAGCTATGAGATTATTACACACCATCTGTGTATAGAGCCACAGCAATGAGATTATTACACACCATCTGTGTATAGAGCCACAGCTATGAGATTATTACACACCATCTGTGTATAGAGCCACAGCTATGAGATTATTACACACCATCTGTGTACTGTATAGAGCCACAGCTATGAGATTATTACACACCATCTGTGTATAGAGCCACAGCTATGAGATTATTACACACCATCTGTGTATAGAGCCACAGCTATGAGATTATTACACACCATCTGTGTACTGTATAGAGCCACAGCTATGAGATTATTACACATCATCTGTGTATAGAGCCACAGCTGTGAGTTTATTACATATCATCTGTGTACTGTATAAAGCCACAGCTATGAGATCATTACACACCATCTGTATGTTACTGCGGAAGACTGTGTATGTGTGTGTGTGTGTGTGCCCAGTGTACATCTAGCGTATGTGTGTGTGAGTGTGTGCCCAGCGTACATCCAGCGTATGTGTGTGTGTGTTTGTGTGCCCAGCGTACATCCAGCATATGTGTGTGTGTGTGTGTGTGTGCGTATGTGCCCAGCGTACATCCAGCGTACATTCTGTACTGCTCGTTTAGTTTTGAAGCATCCATATTTGGATCCTGTTGATATGCCATTGCAGGGCAATGGAGCGTAGCACAATAAATCCATTAAGGTTTGGAGTGTCTGTGCCAAGCTTGGTTTACGCCCTAGACCTCCCCTCAACCCCCCCCGTGTGTTTAGCATCTCATGACCAGCTGTACATTCCAATCCATCTCAGAGAAAACGGTGTCATAGATTCTTAGCGCAGATAAACAGTTTGGCCAATTTAAAATCAGCAGCAGCATATGGTGGGCTGTAATTTTCTCCATGATTCATCACAATCTCTCTTTGTAAAAGCCTGGTCTGTCTGAAGTTTTTTTGTGAATTGCACCCAACACAGGACTCTGCTGTTCTCTGTCACTTATATTCTAATAGAGCACAGAAAGTCTTGGCAGGCTAATACACTGAATTCAATTAGTAATCATGCCCCTCCCAACACACACACACACACACACACACACACACACACACACACTTGTACACAACGCACGCACACGCGCACACACACACAAGCACCCCAACACCCCTCTACTCACACACACGCGCGAACAAACACACACACACACACGCGCGAACAAACACACACACACACACACACACAGACACACACACACACACACACACACACACACACCTCTTCATTCAAGGTCCTAATCAGGAAGTCTACCTTCTTCACTTGGCCCCTCTGTACGATGAATGGGATTTAATGAAGGAGAACCACAGCTATTTTTCACTGTATCAATGAAGACATACTCGTCCTTCACTGAAACGCAACAGCACAATGCAACCAGACTGTATTGTTCAGCTTCAAACCACAGACCCCCTCCTGAGCTCAGTCTCTCTGATCAGTGGGCTTAGGATGAACTGAAGGGCCAGCGAAGAACTAATGTTAATGGTTAGGGCTAGCGAAGAAGCTAATGCGAAGAACTAATGTTAATGGTTAGGGCTAGCGAAGAAGCTAATGCTAATGGTTAGGGCTAGTGAAGAAGCTAATGCTAATAGTTAGGGCTAGCGATGAAGCTAATGACAGAACAGTGCAGGGTATGAGCTTTAAACTACGTCATCATTGAGACTGGAGCACGGCAAGCCAAGTGTCAGCACTGCAAAGGCCAGCATGAAATATGTAGGACTGCAGGGTCTTGGAGGGAAAGAGAGAGAGAGAGATTTGTGTTTGGGGACCTGCCACAGTGCTCACTTGGTGGTTAATATATAGACCTAGTGTGTCTGTCTTTGCTTATTCTCTCCAGCAGGCATCTGTTGACCACAGCTGAGTGTGTTGTCAGACTGACAAACAGTAGTGTTATCTGACCCTAACTCTCTCTTTCCCTCTCCCTCTCCCTCTCTCGCTCTCTCTCTCGCTTTCTCTCTCTCTCCCTCTCTTTCTCTCTCTGTCTCTTTCTCTCTCTCTTTTTTTCTCTCTGTACTTATGTACAGTATATATATGTGTTTTGTGAATATATGAGTGTGTTTGTGTGTGCACGAGTGTGTGTGTGAGGTCGGTGGGCATATAAAGTGTCTCTCTGTGACTATGCTAATGTGTGTGTTGAGAGTGCCAATGGTCTCCTGCATGAATCAATACGTGCTCATAGACCCTTGCAGTGGAGAAGGAGACTGTGAGGAAAAGACCAGATTGGAGGCTGACCTCTTTAAATGACATTGATAAAGACAAACGAGTTATGGCTCATGAATCCCCATGCCTTTTTCTCTTGATACTTCATCTCTGTCCCTTCCTCCTCTACACCCGTCTCTCTCTCTCCCTCTCTTTCTTCAATTGGTCTTGCTCTCCCCTTCTCTTAGTCTTTCACTGTCTGTCTGTCTCTCTGCCCCCCCCCCTTCAGTATTTCTCTCTGCCTCTGTCTATCTGTCTCTCTGTATCCTTCACACCTCCTTGTGATCCCCCCCTCCTCTCTCCCCTCCTCTCTTCTCCTCTCCTCTCTCCCTTCCTCCTCTCTTCTCCTCTCCTCTCTTCCCTCCCCTCCTCTCCTTTATCCCCGTGTGAACTCATCATCACAAGCCTCTCTCCTCAGCCCACTTACTACACTCATACGCATCAACATACTGAACAGACTTAAACTTGCTCTCTCACACACACACACGCACACACACACACACACACAGGGTCCTCTAGCCCTGTTTCTAGAAGAAATAATGTCACAACTCAGCCATTAGTGTTTTAATTTATTCATGTTTTAATTTGATGTTAAACATTAGTTGTGACCCAGTGTGTTCGTGAAGGAGTTGAACTGAAGGTGGGACGTGTTTCCTCATCTGATTACAGAGGGCAAGGTGGAGGTGACCAAAGAGGGCCTGAAGCTCTGCACTATGGGACCAGGAAAAGTGTTCGGGGAGCTCGCCATTCTCTACAACTGCACACGCACAGCCACGGTCAAGAGTAAGTAAGACACAGACACACACACACACACACACACACACACACACACACACACACACACTCACGCCTCCAGTTCCCAGCATCTGCTGCTACACTCCCTTCTTGGCTCTCAGGATGGATGAGACAAACACACACACACACACACACACACACACATGCACACACACACACACACACACATACATGCACGGGTACTCACTTACAGTTATATCACCTGTCTAGAAAGAAACTGTATGGTTTGAATGAAACCATATACAAAGCCACTGATAAACAGATGAAGATTGAAACCAGCATGAAATAAATGCTTCTCCAGCATTTGTAATTGTGCCGCTGAGGAGAGGAGAGGAGAGGAGAGGAGAGGAGAGGAGAGGAGAGAGAGGAGAGAGAGGAGAAGAGAGGAGAGGAGGAGAGGAGAGAGAGGAGAGGAGAGGAGAGGAGAGGATTATAAAAACCTTGGAGGACTCAAAGCCACATGAAAAGGGGGAGTGTGATGGGCAGAGTCAGAAAAACAGAAGAGGATAGATGGTGAGATAGAGAGAGAGAGAGAGAAAGCTGTGAGGTATTAGGTGCTGTCAGTGAGTCCCAAGGAAGCAAGGAAGAGCGATTCTGCGAGTAGACTGAGCATAATTAGACACCAGAGCACCATCTCCCACTGAACACAAGGTGCCCGTCTGACCCTGGGGAGAGACACAGGCACAGAACGAGGGAAGGAGAGAGAGAGGGATAGAGGGAAGGAGACAGAGAGAGAGAGAGAGTGAGTGAGGGTGGAGAGATGAGGGAGGGTAGAGATCTATTCCCTATGTGGGGGGAAGTGTCAGGGTGGTCAACCGTTTCCTGTAATTAGCTTTTACATTGGGAAACAAAGAGGCTATAGCTATAAGCTAACTACGAAATGAACCCTCAACTGGCGAGGTTAATGCAGAGCTGATTAGTTAGGTTTACTCTGGGTAGTAAACTAGTATAACTACACCATACAACTAATACTGATGTCTAATATCAATCTAGCCTACCGTAGTTAGACAAATAGACGTTCACCGTTGTGACCATCCTGAAA
Source organism: Tenualosa ilisha (assembly GCA_015244755.2). Classification (NCBI taxonomy): domain Eukaryota; kingdom Metazoa; phylum Chordata; class Actinopteri; order Clupeiformes; family Clupeidae; genus Tenualosa; species Tenualosa ilisha. The sequence continues at coordinate 90,552 of PYXC01001717.1, read as the reverse complement.
GAAAGTCCTTCTGGGACTTCACGTTTCCATGCGCTGAGCCCATTGGGTCTTTTTCACTGTGCCTGCAGACATCTCAGTGTTTAGTCATGTGACACAGCTCTCTCAGGTGATTGGTGCATCATTTATTTTATATTTTAGTATTTTTGCTTTATTTTGTTTCTGATTTTGAGGTTTTTAGCTTTAAAGATTCTGCTGTTTCCCTCATCCGTGCAGCTCCCAGCATCTACCCATCCTTCATATCCACAACCCATTTATTTTATCATTCCTTTTTCTCTCCATTTTCTTCTCTCTCTCTCTCTCTCTCTCTCTCTCTCTTTCACTCCCTCTGATTCTTTCTCTCCTCCTTTCTTCTTCCCTCTCTCCCTTCCTCCTGCCGCTGGTGCCCCACAGAGCCCCTTTCTCTCTTCTGTTTATGACTTCTTCTTCCTCTCCTCCTCTCCTCCTTCAAGTCCTCCTCTCATCCTCTCCTCCTCCACTCCTCTACTCCTCCTCTCCTCCGTCTCTCCCCCATCTGAAATCATCCTGTGTTTACACTTCCCTGCTTCTGCTGAGGGCTCTGGTTAGCATTGCACAGAAAGAAGGGGAAGTAGGGATGTGAACATTGTGTGTGTGTGTGTGTGTGTGTGTGTGTGTGTGTGTGTGTGTGTGAGAAGGCTGCTGGCTTTGTTCCAAAAGTGTTAAATCTAGTCTGGGGAAAGATTAATAAGTCGTATTAGCTTCAAACTTCTTTTACTACATGCCAAGCATGGCTCTGAAAGGACAGGTTCAGCCGTGTGTGTGTGTGTGTGTGTGTGTGTGTGTCTATCTGTCTGTCTGTCTGTATGTGTGTGTGTTTGTGTGTGCATGTGTGTCTGTGTGTGTGCATGTGTGTGTGTGCGTGTGTCTGTGTTTGTGCGTGTGTGTGTGTTTGTGTGTGTGTGTGTGTTTGTGTGTGGGTGTGTGTGTTTGTGTGTGCGTGTGTGTGTGTGTATGTGTGTGTTTGTGTGTGTATGTTCGTGTGTGGTGTGTGTGTTTGTGTGTGTGTGTGTATGTGTGTGTATTTCTACAATTTTTCATTTTATTGCTTTAGTTCTGCTATTTTTATCTCATTGATTACTAATTTATTGATTACTTTATAACTTTATAACTTTATGACTTTTGCTTCATTTTATGACTTTATTTCTTCTCATGTTTTATTTTCAGTCTCTTTCTTTTTTTCCATTCATGTCTTTTTATTTTCTCCCTCTCACTGTTGTTTGCCTTCATCTCCGTAAAGCACACTGAACTGCCTGGCAGTTTGTAACGCGTGCGGATTTGGTCTGATGTGGGTTTGAGTTCTGTTCTTCTCTGCGGAAAAGGTGGTTCCACAAGTGACACGGGGTGTCACAGTTTGTCTGGTAAAGTGGGCTCACTGACATACAGTAGCTGGTTGTGGTTGGTCTGGAATTAACACAAGGCTTAGTTATTCCAGGCATTGTTTTGCGTTTAGTTGATCTAACATTACAACCCGTAATTGCACTACGTGCAGTCAGGAGACCTAGCTGTTACGCTGAGTGTTCCATTGACTGGCTCAGTGGAGTTTAACTGGGAATCAGCTCTTGGAAAAGGGAGATTGCCCGCACTGTGTTTAGGTGTGTAAATGCGCTTGTAACGTGAGTCTGAGCTCTGTTCCGCAGAAAGGTGCTTCATCAGTGGTCTACAGCAACCTGATTCTCTTAAAAGGATGTTTTTATATTTCATTCATTGTATTTAGTTGACTTATTTACTTTCCTTTTCCTCAAGCATTTTACTGTGCTTTGTCTTTATCTTTGGAAAGCACAGACTGCCTCTGTGTGTGAAATGCGCTATATAAATAAACTTGCCTTGCCTTGTGTATTTGTGTATGTGTGTGTGTGTGTGTGTTTTTATGTGTGTGTGAGTTGAAGTGTTGTGAATTGTCATATCTATGGACAAGTGTGAACTTCACACTTGGTATTTAAGTTGTAAATTAATTGTTTGGAGAGCAGATAACACATGAACACATGGAGCTGCTGTGGGCAAAATATGAAGTATGCCTACATGCTGTTTTAAAATGCAGTATATGACAGCAAGGTATTGCCATGGGAATTACATGACAAAAGTACAATGCTGTCACTTTTGGACATTTTTTGCTGAAACAATTTCCATGAAATAATGCTAGTCCTATTGGTCAGTTGTCATGTTGGTTTTTGAGTTTAAGAAAGAATCTGACCTCATGTTAAGAGACAATACTGAACTTGATGGTGCAATATTATTGATGTATTTATGGATTTCTTCGTTTATCTTATTTATTTGACATTTCCTGGAAACTAACGTTTTTTGCACACTGATTCAGGCTGATATGGGGCCAGGAAGGTTTTTTTTTTGTGTGTGTGAATGGAAGCTGCAGTGCTCCCTCCATTTCATTCCATAGCAACACACACACACACACACTAGTCTTGAGGCTATAATATTCTGGGTTGAAAGATCACAGCGTCCTGAGGCTTCTGGCCAGTTGTGATTTTGTTTGTGTGTGTGTGTATGTGTGTGTGTGTGTGTGTGTGTTTCTTTGGTCTATTTTTAAGACAGTGTCTTCATTTTAGAGAGAAAAATGAGACCTCATTGACTTTGCTCCTGGTCAAGGTCACATGACCCTCTGCAGGACGATGATGATTGTCATGACTGTGTTTAGGTGTCTGTGTGTGTCTGTGAGTGTGTGTGCATGTGCATGTACATGAGTGTGTGTGAGTGTGTGTCCCCACGTCTGTCTGCATGTGTGTGTGTCTGTGTCTGTGTGTGTGTGTGTGCACATGCACACTGTGTGTGTGTGCGTGTGTGTGGATGTGTGTGTGTGCCTCTGCCCTCCCAACTTCACCAACAGATGTGGGTGACAGGGATGTTTACATGTGAATAAACACAAATGCAATCCAGGTCACATGGACCACGAGTGGTCTTCAAGGGGGCTCTGTGCTGTGCATTCGTGCAGTGCACTGTCTCTCCCTGTCTAATGAATGCACTTGGGTTCTCATCAGTCACACACTGAATGTTTGATAATGTTTACCCTGTGGATGCTCTGTCTGTTATGAACATGAGAAATGTAACTGATAAACGTACCATTTATTCCAAGATGGAGGAAGTTGCTAAGTAGAATCACCAACAACTTGATCATGCTTGTTTTGCTGGTGTTGGTGATATCCTACTTTTAGATAGAGACAGCTGGACATTTGGAAAAGGCAGTGGCTGGGTGTCGATGTAGGAACTGGCATCTCTCTTGCCACCATTATCACCCTTGGAGACAAACTACTTCCTGTCATTGTGATTGGTCGCCATAGCAACCTGGACAACCTAGCTGAGACTCTGGGTGTGTTCGTAAACTACCTCTCTGAGTGCTCCGAGCACACTCCACTGGTCCTTTGAAAACGTTCATAAATTTGGAGTGCGGATGGAATTGTCGTTTGTTTATTCAGAGTGTCATACTTTTGGAGTGTTCAAAGCACGTTCCAGACACTCCAGCTGAAGGGAGAGAGCAGCACAGTGTTTTTTAGGAAAAAGAACAGGTTCTGGATTTATCGCCATTGTGGTGCTCTGTCAGATAACCAAACTGTCTGCAGTGGACTGATGTGTGTGTGTATGTGGGCGAGAGAGAGAGAGAGAGAGAGAGAGATAGAGAGAGAGAGCGAGAGAGAGAGAGAGAGACATGTGTTGTGTCCCAGTTTTTCAACATTTAATGATTTGAAATGAAGATGAATAAATAAATCAGGAAATGAGTACAGAACGAAGGCAGTGCAGCGATGTGATCTTACAGAGAACAGGATCACGACTCATTTGAAACACTCCCACTTCAGACTTTGCTGTACTGCTGGCTTCCTCATCCTAAAAGTCATTCAGAAATACTGATGTCTCACGGGTGAAATCCAGTGTGAATCAATGCATAGTCTGTTGTTAGAGCTCCCCGGGTGCTGTCTGTAGGAAAACGAGAAATTTGGTACAACATAGACCGAATCAAACGAGTAGCCAACATGAACTGAATGGGGCATATTAAAATGACACTGAAAGAGAGCCTCTGTGCCCCATTCAGTTAGTGTTAGCTGCTGGTTCAGTGTTCAGTTCATGTTGTTGTTCTTGTTGTTTTTCCTACTTGGGGACCTCAAAAAGACAGCGCTATGGATCATTATTATTATTATTATTGATGATATATTATTATGGATTGATTCACACCGGATTTCTCCTTTGACTGTATAAATGAATGACAGACGATCCAGAATTGTTGGCTTGGCTTTGAGCAATCACTGACTTACACATGCACACAACACACACACACACACACACACACACACACACACACACACACTGATGCTTGTGTGCTCACTTGAGTAACAGTCTGGCAGCTACAAACAAGTTTTATGATCTTCTGTTGGATCTCTTATTGAATCTGCTTGTGAGAGGATGTTGTTTCTGTTTTGTTTAGATAAATGTGAATGGGCTTGGATTGGCTGCTATTGCCTCATAATGTGTTCTGAAACACACTCTCTCTCTCTCTCTCTCTCTCTGTATGTGTGTGTTGTGTGTGTGTGACAGAGACAGTCTGTGAGGAAAAGCAAGAGCTTCATTTAAATGTCACTGACAGAATTTGTCAAAGCTCTTTCATCAGTGTCTCACAAAGGACATCATTCAACTTTATTTAGTCAAAGATTCCGTCTCTCTCAATCTCTCTCTCTCACTCTCTTTGTCTCTCTTTCACTCTTTCTCTCTTTTATTCTCTTTAGTCTTCCTTTTCTTTTCCTCATCTCAATCATCCTGTGAAATAATTGACACCATCATTTATATGAGCCTTAAATTGAACTGAAATGTAGTTCCTGTTCAGAATGTAAAACATCAGTTGCCCAAATGTATCACATCGTTTATTCATATCTATATATAAACATTTATATCTGTGTAACAGATACTTTTGTATCTTTATTATATATGTAATACATATTTATTACCAGAGAGATTTGGGGGCTTCTCAGCAGGGAGATACATTAATAAAATGTGAAGCGTGAAAAATAAGTACTTATATATATGTTGTACAACCAATAGCCCATCGCCATGTCCTACAAGCTTACAACAAGTTGTCTCTCAGTCTGTCAGTCTTGTCGGTATTTCTCGGGCAAAAAACATCTAGTAGTTTTCTGTGCTTTGCAAAATGATTTGTTGTTGAAATGAGTCATTTGCGTCACCCCTGGGACTCACATGAAGCATGCCTGCACACAGCCTAAGGAAGGCACGCATGAGGTCTCACAGACACAACAAATAGCATCCTCATCAACCTGCATCTGCAAACATGCTTTGTCTCCTGTCAGAAGATCAACTCTCTACTCCGTGGTTATTTTGATTAATATTCAGTAAATGTCTCTTGCTTGTGCTGATGACATTAATCAAACAATTGTTTTCTTTATTGTTCAAATATTGTGGGGTTTTTTTTTCAGTCAGATGTCTCCATAAAGCATGTTTGAATTCAGACCCATCCTTTGTGGTTGTGCGTTGGTTCTCTTGGATGCTTAGCTTTGTCCTGCTTCATCTTGCCTGTGTGTGTGTGTGTGTGTGTGTATGTATGTGTGTATGTAGGCGTGTGTATGTGTCCGTGTTTCATGGTGGGAGTCATTTAGAGTTGGGTCAGTGCATTACTTGCAAGGCTATATGGCTGTAAGTTACTTAGGTTACTTGCAAGGCTGTATAGCCTCCGGGCCCTGGACCCAGTCCTCTGTGGTAACGTCTGAAGGCAACACACCCTGATTCCCACAGGACTCTGGCCTCATGCAGCCACTCAGTGGGCAGCTGAAGCCTTTACCAGGCTTTCGCCCATCTCTCATCCACCCACTGCTACCATTCAGCCTGCTTTGCTAGCCTTCCCTGAGGCTTGGCCATGACACAGGCCTACTGTGGTTACTGTTATAGAATTGATTGAAAATCGGCCTTCAAGGATTTAGTTATTATGTGCGCTCAAGAAAAGAAATAGAATAAAGAAGCTTCATACATTGTTGTTCAATTCAACCATTTCTCATTTTGAACTTTGTAGATAATGAATGAATCTAATGAATGGTGGTTTAATTTGAAGATCTGTAGTGCATAGAACGACCACTCTGGCAGCTGAGCAGATTTGTGTAAGAAGCTGTCTCTCCTATGGTGTACATCTCTGCTTTCCCACATGATTTGACAAGATTGAAATTCAGTGTGTTAGATTTTATGGAGCAGAAATGTTGTACACTTACACTTGATAGGTTCTCATTGATGCTTTAAAAGCACTCTCAACCTAGTGTCATTAGTCCACTAGCACAGAGTGTGCCTATGGATAGACTGGCCCATGTGTTGGTGTCCCTGTAGCAGCGGCTTTCTTGCTGATTTTTTCCCAGTTTAAGTCCGCCATAAGGACCATGTGACTGCTGGCTGCAGAGTGTCAGTGAGGAGGAATGTCTGTGAAGACTTGCTGGATGGATGACAAAGGCACTTCCAAACAGACGATAGCATCTTCACAAACCAGCATAGCCTTTCTGGGGAATGAAACAAGTTTCATGTACGCAGCTTGTCTTTGCTGTTTAAGAGCAGCAGTCGTTCGTTTGTTTCAGATGGGGGAAGCAGGGTGGGAATGATGTGTTACTGTGAGCAGTGTTGGGCAGTAGCTTTATTACAAGTAAAGTACTGCTAGTGAAACTATTAGGTTAGCTGCATTCTTGAATAGTGTCGCTGTAGTGAAGCTATTATCTGAGTATGATAGCTTTTCATTGGTTTAGTACAGTGGTTGTCAAACTGGGGTACGAGTACCCCTAGGGGTACTTGGATCAATTCAAGGGGTACACAAAAAAAGTCTTTGAATAGATTCTCAGGTCTCACCAACATGAAGTTCAGGTACAGACTATATGTGGACAAAGATCTTGCACTCTGTTGTCCCCAATACAACGCAATTGCCACTACATGGTAGCCTGTATATCGATATGAGTTCATATTTGTATATGCAGCAATAATAATTATAAAAATTAATTATAATAGCATCTGTCTATGGTGCAGGGGTACGTGGTAGGACATAGGATGTCTCAGGGGGTACATGGCAGTTAAAAGTTTGGGAACCAAGTAGCTTCTTTGGCCATGTAGTGTGGTAGCTTTTCCATAAGCTACATTTTCAGAGCATCAGCTCACAGCAGCAAATGTAGGCCATGCATGGAAGATCAGTTCTTTGCTTTAGAGTGTATAGTATAAATGACACAGTTGTTACATGAGTGGTGCCATTTAAAAAAAATGGCCATTTTTACAAAAATCAATTGTGTGCCTTTTGTTATTTATTATTATCCATCATTGACTACGGTTACATGCACTTCAGTATCCTGAGTATGAAGCTCATCCTGGTTTTGATCATAGTTGGCATAAAGTGTTTACATGAATGCAGAGAAATCAGGTTATTAATGTCTGTGTTAGATGCTAAATACTGTTAGGCCTATTATGGTTAGTGATTATAGCACTCTTTGCCGTGTTATCATCAAGGATTCTAAAGAGTGCGCTTGATTGTCTTGCCGCTGATCAGCACTCGCATGTTGCACCCTAGAATCTTTCTCCACAACTGTCACAATTCACGATAAGGTGCTACAGCACCCCAGTTTCTTTTGGAGTGCTCCACCTAGCATATCCCGTTTTCTTAGAAACCGGGATAATTCAGGATACTGAATTCAGGAAAAGGTGTTTACATGATGCACAAATGCAAAGCTGGGATACTTTATAACATCCCAAGAATGTCCCGATCATATTCAGGATACTTAAGTGCATGGCAATGTAGTCACTCATGTGTGCACAGTATAGGATATTTAAATAGTACAATCATATTGGAAAGCATTATAGACTAAAAAAAATTCCTCTAGGAATTATGAGAAATACTGGAAATTAGCCCAAAAAACCAGTAAAGCACACACACACACACACACACACACACACACACATACACATACTATTCTCCCATCTAATCTATCCTTGGCACGGAATATAGAAATAACACAAAAAGATTATTGTTTTAAAAACTTTTACTTACAAAAAGTACAATTAGTTACTATTTGTTAGTTACTATATGTCTATTGGAGAGACCTGTTAGTTTGGTCACTAATAAAATTTTAGCAGAAGTTTAATCTTTTCATTTATTTGTAGGCCGTTTTTGTAAATTATAAAGTAGCTTCACATGTGGTAAACTACTTCTTAACTCTACAACTTAAACTACTCCATTTTTTTGTAACTTAGCTTGATACATTTTGTCTTCCGCTTGAGTGTAGTAAACATTCATCTGATGTGGAGTAACTGGTCGCTTAGTTAACTACATTTTCTGAGTAGCTTACCAGACACTGACTGTAAGGTGGTGAATGATTGAGTCGGGGAGTTTTGCTCCGCTGTGGATTTGCATAGTGTAGGTGGATGGGAACGCAGAGTTGTATTTGTTGGCTGTGTTTGGGCCGTGTTCATTTGGACGTGGGTGGAACACTGAACAATCATCAGATTGTTTTGCATTTGAATCCCTCCTCCCCCAGCACCACCACTCTCAGTTGTCTTAGCTGAGAACTTCAGACGGTGAAGAGCTCAATATATGATGTGGGTTGAGAGATGAATTTGTGTCTACAAAGGGGGCGCTGGCGGGGGGTGGGTGAGGGGGGGGGGGGGGGCATGGTAGGGGGTGCACATTGAGCTTTCAAGATTCTGTATGCTTGTCAGTGTCAGTTAAAATAAGCTTTGGATAATCACACTGTTAATTAACACAGGATTAGAAAGAAACACGCTTACTAATACACTGGCTTTCAAGACACACACTGATACACACACACACATGCATGAGAGAAGCCCAGACAGTAGCCAAGAGAGGGCTGCATAATTGTTGTAGAAAATTTATGACAAACTGCACAAAAATTATATGCAGATTTATCATTGTTAGGATGGCCTCCGAGGAAGGAATAAAGACATGATCATAATATATGGTCGTTCTCAATACACTTGGGTTGTTATAAAGCAGCAATAAGCTTGTTGTATATGTTTAATAAGCATGATCGTCGCTCTTGAGCGATGTTGCATAAAATACCTTCATGCAGCAACCCAAATAGCCAGCTCAGACTTTCTAAAACAAAACCAAACACACTTGTATTACAGTGCCCTAGTGTAATACCATGGACCTAATGGGATTTGAAGGACTGGCAAGTTCTTAGTACACGTGTTATATAGGATAGGATAATTTGTTGGCAAAGTACTGAAACAAGTATTTCCTATCAGGCATGTACAACAACTCAAGTCTATGTAGTAGTATAACCCTTTTGTGCACAGTAAGTTGAACTGTAATCTGTAAACAACAGTGTAACAAACTGTGTTTATTGGTGAAGGCACATTGTAACATGGGCACTCATGTAAAGTGTCAGTGTTTGTTGCATACCCACCTGCCGTACAGTGCAGCCCAGAGGCAGAGGAAATGAGGCAAACTAATGAGTTCTCTTACTCACACTGACTCACTGTCTAATCCCTGTTGGCATTTTCTACTGTGTGTGTGTGCGTGTGCTATGTGTGGGTGTGTGTGAGTGTGTGTAGTGTAGTGTGTGTGTGCGTGTGTGTGTGTGTGTGTGTGTGTAGTGTAGTGTAGTGTGTGTGTGTGTGCATGCATGTGTGTCTGTGTGTGTATGTATTTTAAGATGTTCAAATTTCAACATCGTATTGAAGTTGAAGATTATTGTATTGTCTCAGTAAAGTATGTTATTCTACTTTGTGTCATTTCATTGATTTGTGTGTCGAGTGTGTGTGTGTGTGTGTGTGTGTGCGTGTGTGTTTGTGCTTCATGTTGTGTTTTTCCCTGCAGATGGGGGTGTTAGGCTACTTAGACCTGGAGAGAGAGACAGATTAGCTCTCCTATTACATGGCAAATGGCAACAAAATCTTTGGGCACTATACAAACGGCTGTGCCATGAACATGTACATGGGCATGCAGTCATGTACAAAAGGGTCCAATTTGACTTTTTCAAAATCTGTGGCCACCCTATGATTTAAGCAAAGTTATGGGATACAACCTCACAGATAATATTGTAAACAGCCAATGCTAACTGGCAGTAGCTGACTGGTATTTAGAAGACACCTTTATCTAAAGACTCACACATGGGGTTTGGCAATCCAACCCGCTAAGTTCTCCGAAGTGCTAAGTTGATTTAGTCGAGAGAGCAAGAGTAATGAGATAAAGCACTGATTTCTAGTATTCATGATACAAATCAGGACATGCAGACACTAGACTGTTGTGCCTATAGACCAATGGACCAAGTAGCAAACAGACTAATGCTAACTGAATAGTTCCCTAGGTAAAATTCGTGAAAGTCAGTCAGTTAGTTTAAGCTGTGTGTTTGCTATTCGAGCTATTCGAATTCTCTCATTCTCTTTCCTTCTGACAGCACTCAGCAAGCTAGTAAGACAGGGCTATGATTGGAATTACTCCAAACTATCATTTTAGACTCTAAACAATGTGATGCATCAATCAAAATGTAAACAGGCATTTTGCGTTCACGCATTAAAGGTGTGAAGGATGAGGACATAGGTCATCTTCTGTGACTGCGCTGCACATTTTCCAAATTTAGCTTGAGTTATACTGTTATATTTTCTGTTTTTCGTGTCCTTTCTTTACATCAGGCTGACTGCCAAGCTAGCAAGTCAGAGCAGTCCAAACAGTCAAGTCTGGAAAATGAGGCTTTATGAGTCTCAGCGTCAAACAGGGCATATGAAAGCAGAGTGACTTTAATTTAGCGGTATGCATGCTGTAGCCTACTGCAGGTAGACTCTAATGGGTTGAGTCAAGCTGTGAGTTAGTGGTTGGAAATGGGGGTGTGGTAAGAGACCAAGCCAGGCCTCGTTATGTCATAAGCCCACCCAGGTTGGTTTGAACCCTGCTTGTCGCTCAGAACTCTGGTGCACCTTTGTTTATGATATGTAGTAAATGGTACATAAAAACTGCTTTTGTTCCATTTAGCTAATTATATAAATTGTTATAATACATAACTTTTGTGAAAAAATTGAATGTACATTTATAATGTACAATCTGTGGTACACATTAGGTGTTCATCAGTATTAATGTTTGAGAACATTAATTTAAGGTAGACTCTGAGAGAGGTTGCCGCTGTGCTGTGCTGTGCCGTGCTGTCCTGGTGCTGTGCTGTGCTGTGCTGTGCTGTGCTGTGCTGTGTGTGTTCAAATGCATTACTTTAAGTGCGGAGTTTTACAAGTGTAAGAGGCTTAGCTTCTAGGTGGTATCTTGAAGTGTGAAGTTTGTATTGCTCTGCTGACTCAGGTGGGAATGTGTGTGTGTGTGTGTGTGTGTGTGTGTGGGGGGGGGGGGGGGGGGGACTGTGATTGTCAGTTGAGACCTGACTTCTCACCAGCTTTGGACAGAGATTAAGGGAAAGTGCTGGATTGAGTGAGTAGCAGAAAGAAAGAAAGAGAGAGAGAGAGAGAGGGAGCGAAATAGGAGATGAAAGTGTCTGCTTTTGAAAATTCCTTTGAATATTTTGAGGAAAGGATATGTTTAATGTTTTAAGCAGATAAACTAGCGAGGACTGAGACATCACATGCACACCACACACACACAAACACACACACACACACACACACACACACACACAAAGGTAACCACTCACAAGTAGATCCAGCCTCCTACCCCTCTCTGTCTCTCTCTCTCTTTCTCGCTCTCTGTCTCTCCACACACACACACACACACACACACCACACACACACACACACAGGGATTTTATCTGTTGTCTTGTTGTCCTCTGCAGCTCTGGTGAAGGTGAAACTGTGGGCCATCGACAGACAATGTTTCCAGACAATCATGATGAGGACAGGCCTCATCAAGCATTCCGAATACATGGAGTTCCTAAAAAGGTGAGACCTCCTCTCCTCCCCTGTCTTCGCCTCCCCTGTCCTTTACTCTCCTCTCCTCTCCTCTCCCCTCTCCTCTCCTCTCCTCTCCCCTATCCTCTCCTCTACTCTCCTCTCCTCTCTCCTCTCCTCTCCCCTATCCTCCTCCTCTCCTCTCCTCTCCTCTCTTCCTCTCCTCTCCTCTCCTCTCCTCCTATCCTCTCCTCTACTCCTCTCTCCTCTCCTCTCCTCTCCTCTCTCTCTCTCTCTCCTCTCCCCTCTCCTCTCCTCTCCTCTCCTCTCCTCTCCTCTACTCTCCTCTCCTCTCTTCTCCTCTTCTTTCCCCAGCTCTCCTCTCCTCTAACAAATAGTTAGACATTTGTATTGCCAAAGCAATTTTTACATATATAAAAGACACAGGATCAAAACATGTACACAGTGACAGACAAGTAATCAGAATGCACAAGGAAAATCTGTGCCTGAACAAACATTCATACAGGCAGCCTATATGAATGATCGTTACTGGAACATAGGAATGTGAGTTGTGTTTTGAGTATTGTGTAGGTTGTCATTTTAAACAGGGAATGGTGAATGTGTGTGTGTGTGTGTGTGTGTGTGTGTGTGTGTGTGTGTGTGTGTGTGTGTGCGTGTGTGGGAAAGGGTATATCTGTGTGTGGCTCTGCAATAGCATTGCATCTTGCTTTGTGATTTGGTTTTTGGCTGCCAATATTGATAATAATTATTTTTATGAGTATGAGTATAAGGGAATTTGTTTTGGTGGAGTATGTTGGGTAATTTGAACCTGGTCTTGCACATCTGGGGTGCTGGTATGTGTTAGTAGAACAGGGCTGCTGTTGACCAGGGGTGCATTTCTACAATCGTTACCTCAGTTGTTGCTAAACAGTGGTAGCACGACACAACTATAACTCATGACTGTGTCTAGAAAGTGGCGTTCCTCCATCACATTGCTCCATATTGGTGTCCTTAACCTTAAGATGCAATGGTCTAGAGGTAGAAAAACCATCTAGTTATCTTGAGGTGGATGGCTGGAATCTGAATGAAAGAGTGATTTTTGCTAGCCAATTACACAAAAACACCCTATGATTTCCTTGTCATTGTAATTATAGACGTGGAACCCACAGCACACTTTTCAACAGACAGCATTAAGGGCATTTATTGAGCTTGGCTAAAAACAT
>PYXC01001717.1:70000-72500 GCA_015244755.2 Tenualosa ilisha | reverse complement strand
TGTGTGTGTGTGTGTGTGTGTGTGTTAGGGCTGGGCATTTGAGAATTAACAATTTTTGACTAATTATTAATATTTTTTATATTATTATTATTTTCCTATTTATATATTAAATATGCAAAGAAAATACAAAAAACAAAAAACAGAGATCTTTATTCTGAGAAGCAGTTCTCAAATGCGTAGCGGTGCTCTAAAGCAGTGGAGCCTGCAGCTACGAGCCGACGCTTTTAAACACGACTGAACTGACCCTCGTTTGTTCCAAAGCAATAGTAAAATAGTCATATTACATCAGGACATCATTGCCAGTCAACAGACCAGTTCTTTTGATCTACACTTAATAGGGACGCATGAAACATGAAAATGAAGGAAATCCAAAATATAAAGAAATCCAGATTAATCGTTCTAAATTTCGTACATTCTGATGCGCGCTGCAGGCTGACTACAGGCTGAACCATCACTGTTTGTGCAAATATCTGTACATTCTCACTGCACTTTAATCGTGCTTCTCTCATCTAACAGTTAGGAATTGGATACCCTGCCCTTTAGTAGGCCGAAAACTTACTGAAAGGTAGTTAGGTCGTCGATTAATTATTGCACTTAGAAAACTTACTGAAAGGTAGTTAGGTCGTCGATTAATTATTGCACTTAGAAAACTTACTGAAAGGTGGTGTCAGGTCCGCATCGGACCTGGTCACGGCCACGCCCCCTCACTCGACGTCACAGACTCACAGCTCGTCTCCTCGTTTGCATTCACCTCCTCGTGCACGATCACCTTCACCTGAGTTCTAATTGGTGTCACCTGGTCTCCACCCTATTTAAGCCTCCCTCCTGCTTCACATGGTGGCTGGCCTCGTCGATGTTTCCTTGGACTTCCTACGTGTCAGTGTGTTTTCTCCGTCTCCCGCGATCTCCCGTTGTTTGCCCCGCGAGCCTAAGACTCCCCAGTCGGTATTGTCATTCCCTGTGTTTTCTACTGGTTTGTTTAGTTCTCTTGTGTTTCGCTTCCTTAATCTCCTGTGTGTTAAGTTTATACGAACTTCTGAGCGTTATACTTTAGTTTCCTCCGTTATAGTAACGGACACGACTTTCGTTATCCCTTTGTTTGTTTGTTTAAATAAAACTCTTTGTTTCCACATCTGCCTCCGCCTGTCTGTGCCTGACAGGTGGTTAGGTCGTCGATTAATTATTGCACTTAGAAAACTTACTGAAAGGTAGTTAGGTCGTTGATTAATTATTGCACTTAGAAAACTTACTGAAAGGTAGTTATTTTGTCGATTAATTATTGCACTTAGAAAACTTACTGAAAGGTAGTTAGGTCGTCGATTAAATATTGCACGTAGAAAACTAACTGAAAGGTAGTTAGGTTGTCGATTAATTATTGCACTTAGAAAACTTACTGAAAGGTACTTAGGTCTTCAATTAATTATGCCCATCCCCAGTGTGTGGACTCTGAGCAGATGTGCGAGCTTGGCACTAATACATTAAAAGTGTGTTTAAAGTGTGTTAAATGTCATATATAAGAACTTTTATTTACATATTTACTACAACTATCTATTTATAAATAGCCTGGTGCACCAAACACTCACATCATTTCACTTTGTGCAAAGCCTCTGGAATCCATCAACTGGCGTAAGTTTCCTTCCTCATGGACAGATAGGCGGCGCTAGCCTGGTTTATTTAGAAACAGTTATTAGGAGTTAATATTGGAGAAATTCTTACTTAATGGTGTACTATAGGTAGAACTAGGTCATGCAGAATAAGGTACTAATAAGTGATTTGTAATAACTAGCAAATGGTGTAAGCAGCTAGTTAATGGTGAATATGTGTGTGTTAAAGTGTTACCAGTATAGCATTAAAAGTGCGTTTAAAGTGTGTTAAAGGTCCCGTATAGCTGGTGTAGGAGACGGTAGTGTGGGGCTGTTGGGTGTGTGATTGCAGCAGGCAGACACATACTGTCTGAATCAGAGCCCAGCAGGGAGATGAGAAGAATGAGCTTTAGTGGTCTTCTAACGGGGAGCCCACAGTCGAGGACAGACTGACGAGTCACACTTGGCAAACATTTTGGTTTTTCTGTCTTTCTTTTATTTGTTCATTCTTTCATTCTGTCTTTCGTTCTTTCGTTCTTCTCTGTTTCCTTTTCTTTCTCATATAATGTCACCTCTCTCCTCTCATTTCCTCTCCTCTCTACTCCTCTCTTCTCCTCTCCCCTCCTCTCCTTTCTTCTCCTTTCCTTTCTTCTCCATGCTTCTGCTCTCCTCTCCTCTAATCTCCCCTCCTCTCTCCCTTTCCTTCTTCTCCTTACCTCCACTCCCCTGTCTTCTGATCTCCTCTCCTTTCCTCTTTCATCTCCCCTCTCTCCTCTCCTCCCCTTTCTTCCCCTCTTCTGTCCTCTCCTCTCCTCTTCTCTCTGTTATCTCACCAATATCACACATTTCCCTCTTTCGCCACCAAGTTGGAGAGGTTTCCCACAATGCATTGTGTTCGGGGTTGTGGGTCAGCCATT
>PYXC01001717.1:52500-65000 GCA_015244755.2 Tenualosa ilisha | reverse complement strand
AAACCCACAATTCCTAGGCTACTAGCATGCTAGCCAGGTTCCTTAACCACTACACCACCACTGTCCCAAAGTCAAAGTCAGCTTAATTGTCAAATTCTTCACATGTACCTGACATACAGAGGAATCAACAATACGATTCTCACTATCCCACTTTGAAGAAACGCACAACAGATGCACAACAGATAAGACATTTTCTAACACTGAAGTAAAAAGTGCACAACAGATAAGGACATTTTTCCTAACACTAAACAGTAAACTGCACATCAGATAAAAGACACTTTCTAACAAACAAGTTTCACAAGACAAAAGCACAAGAATTTCACAAGTAGCGACAATATCTGTATGTGTTGTGTAATGTATAATGTAATGCATGATGTATGCAGAATGGTGTGCAATATGTAATAGGGCAAAAAGATGCGTTGTGCAAAATTGTGCAAAAGAAATGCTGTATGCAAAATCAGCAGCAACTTCAGAGTCCGGAGTTTTTTGAGAGGGCAGAGAGGAGGGGGTGGGAGAGAGGAGAGAGAGTTCAGTTTTCTGACCCGGTGGAGCAGGCACAGAGGCTCCTATATCTCCTCCCAGAGGGCAGGAGGCTGAAAAGATTGTGTGCGGGGTGGCTGCCGTCGTTCACAATCGTGGCCATTTTTTTTGGGGTGAGGCAGGTGTTGTATGTGTCGTGCAGGGAGGGGAGTGGGGCTCTTTCCAGCTGTGTTCACTATGCGCTGAAGGGCTTTTCTGTTGCATTCAGTGCGGCTCCCGCCCCACACAGTGAGGCAGCTGGTGAGGATGCGCTCTGGGGCTCAGTGGCGCTCTGGGGCTCAGTGGCGCTCTGGGGCTCAGTGGTGCTCTGGGGCTCAGTGGCGCTCAGTGGCGCTCTGGGGCTCAGTGGTGCTCTGGGGCTCAGTGGCGCTCAGTGGCGCTCTGGGGCTCAGTGGTACTCTGGGGCTCAGTGGTACTCTGGGAGAAAGTGCACGTTTAGGGTGAGGGGGCTCCTGCTCGCTAGAGTTTGCAGAGGAAGTAGAGGCGCCGCTGTGTTTTCTTCACCAGTGATGCAGTGTTGGTGGTCCCGGAGAGGTGTGCCCCCAGGAATTTGGTGCTGCTCACTCTCTCCAGAGCAGCACCTTTGATGGTCAGTGGTGGGTGTTGGGTGTGACCTGTCCAGAAGTCAGCAACAATGTACTTGGTCTTGCTGACATTCAGCAGGACGTTGTTGCCTATGCACCATGTGGTCAGGAGGTCGACCTCGTTCCTGTAGTGGCTCTCAGCGTTCTTGATGAGACCCACCAGAGTTGTGTCATCAGCAAACTTCACCATGTGATTGGTACTGTAGGTTAAGGTGATCAGACCTTTGAGATTTACATTTTACATTTACATTTACATTTATGCATTTAGCAGACGCTTTTATCCAAAGCGACTTACAACTCATCAACTATCAATTGTTCAGGGCCAGTCTCCCCTAGAGCAACTTAGGGTTAAGTGCCTTGCTCAAGGGCACAACGGTGGCAGCCGGGATTCAAACCCACAACTTTTCAGGCTACTTACACGCTAGCCAGGTTCCTTAACCACTACGCTACCACCACCACCACCACCGTGGAAATATCTCTGATGACAATCAGAGATATTTCCACGAATATTCCTTGGAAACCTGGGACACTCCTATTTCTACTGTCAATATCATTAAAATAAGGACTGTTTTAGCTTCAAAAATCGGGGACAAAGTGGGTTTTCTTGAATTTCACTGGGGACAGACAAGCCAAAATGTCACCCTACTGTAGGCTGGTGTGCAGTCGTGTGTCAGCAGGGTGAAGAGCAGAGGGCGGAGCCCACAGCCTTGAGGGGCACCTGTGCTCAGTGTGATGCTGCTTGAGGTGTTGTTGCCGGCTAATTCTACTTGAGGCCTCTCACTGAGGAAGTCCAGCAGCCAGTTTAATAGTGACGTGTTGGTCCAGAGCTGAAGCCCCAGGTACAGCACCATGAGGGCCATCTAGTAAAGAAGTCCTTTCGCTGTCACAGCTTGTCACACACAATGTTGAGACTGAATGTGAGGTAGGCAGAGTAGTCATTAGCATCATATCTAGAAGTGTAATCACTACCCCCTGCTGTCTGTTAACAGTACTGCAAAGGAAGAAATAAAACCTTCCTGGCAGAGTTTGTGGTCATTTGTGAATTATGTCTCTATCATTTATTACTGGGCCACAGCCTGGCCTGTGTCAGCTGAAAAGGAACTAATGTGTGTGTGTGTGTGTGTGTGTGTTTGTGTGTGTGTGTGTGTGTGTGTTTATGAGCCATCTTTTGATCTTGATTGGAAGTAAAGTGAGTGTAAGTGCAAATGCTGGGAGTCAGAGAGGCTCTGGGAAACAAAAGGCTCTTAGTGTTCGGACAGACTGCTTTTGATCTCACACAAATCAAATCTGAGCACTTATTAGTACCTTCGCTCACGTAATCTGCAGAAACTCTTCAAGATATCTGTGTGTGTGTGTATGTGTGTGTGAGAGAGAGGAACAAAGAGAGAGAGAGTGTAGAGTGTGTGTGTGAGAGAGAGAGGGAGAGAGAGAGAGTGTGAGTGTGTGTATGTGTGTGAGTGTGTGCGCGCACGGGTGTGTGTTTGTGTGCTTGTTTGCTTTCCTGTTGGTTATTGATAGCTGATTGACAGCAAGCCCTTCTTGGCCCATATCACAAGTACACAGCAGACTACATTAGAATGCACTACACTAGTATGGCCTAAATACATACATAGCAGACTACATTAGAATGCAGTACACTACTATAACCTAAAGAAGTACATAGCAGACTACATTAGAATGCAGTACACTACTATAACCTAAAGAAGTACATAGCAGACTACATTAGAATGCAGTACACTACTATAACCTAAAGAAGTACATAGCAGACTACATTAGAATGCAGTACACTAATATGACCTAGAGAAGTACATAGCAGACTACATTAGAATGCAGTACACTACTATAACCTAAAGAAGTACATAGACTACATTAGAATGCAGTACACTAATATGACCTAGAGAAGTACATAGCAGACTACATTAGAATGCAGTACACTACTATAACCTAAAGAAGTACATAGCAGACTACATTAGAATGCAGTACACTAATATGACCTAGAGAAGTACATAGCAGACTACATTAGAATGCAGTACACTACTATAACCTAAAGAAGTACATAGCAGACTACATTAGAATGCAGTACACTACTATAACCTAAAGAAGTACATAGCAGACTACATTAGAATGCAGTACACTAATATGGCAAGGGCCTGCTTATGTGGTCATGTGCAAATCCAACCTATCCTCCATTATTGGAAACCCTGAGTGCTTCTGCCTGGACTCAAAAAGCAGAACTTTGGTATTCTTTCCACAGTTCAGTATTGTCCATCTCTGGATATGCCATCAGCAGTACTTCTGTGATGTATCAGACCAGAGGCTGAGTTTCTAGAATGTGCCATTGTTAACTTCCATCAGAGTCACAATAGTTTCTTGCACACTATGTTTAATTTCCAAGAATAAGTTAGTACTTTTGAGTACACCAGATGTTGTTGAGGGGGGAGGGTTGAAGCTGTTTGTCCCTGAGGTAACTGAGGTGGTGTGTGTGTGTGTGTGTGTGTTTGTGTGTGTGTGTTTGCGATTGTGTGTGTGTTGCTATTTTTATAACCCTGTCCCCGGAACACCAGGTCAGGGGCTAATTAAAAAGCTTTAGAATGACTCATTGAATGTGTGTGTGTGTGTGTGTGTGTGTGTGTGTTTCCTTATGCCTACGTGCTGGGTATTAGGTTGCCATCATAGGTAATGGCTGAGAGGGGCTTCTGTGGAAACTCTATTTGGCCACCCAAAGAATGACAGGAGAGAATGACGTGTACTCAGGCAAAGTGTGTCTTTGTGTGTGTGTGTGATGTGTGTATATCTGTGTGTGTGTGTGTGGTGTGTGAGCATGTGTTTGTGTTTGTGTGTGTGTGTGTGTGTGTGTGTGTGTGTGTGTTAGTGTGATGTGTGTATATCTGTGTGTGTGTGTTTGTGTGGTGTGTGAGCATGTGTTTGTGTTTGTGTGTGTGGTGTGTGTATATCTGTGTGTGTGTGTGGTGTGTGAGCATGTGTTTGTGTTTGTGTATGTGTGTGTGGTGTGTGTATATCTGTGTGTGTGTGTGTGTGTGTGTGTGCCTGTGCATACATGTATGTGTGTGTGTGTGTGTTATTATTGTGGGTAATGTAAAAGGGGCAGGTGTGACTCTTGTGTGTTTGTGTCTCTTGCACTGTAATGTGATGACATGGGAAAGGATGCCACACTTAAGAGAGGCATGTTGTCCCTTAATACCTCTTATAAATCCACTTGATCATACTCGAGGACACACACACACACGCACACACACATAGAGTGTGTTTGTGAGAGAGAGAGAGAGAGAGAGAGACGCTCACACACATACTCAGAGCGAGTGAGAGAGAGAACGATAAAGCAAGAGCGCGAGAGAGAGAGTGAGAGAGAGAGAGATGACACTCACACACATGTAGGCCTACTTATAGAGTGAGAGAGAGACAGAGAGAGTGTGAGAGAGAGTGTGTGTGTGTGTGAGAGAGAGAGAGAGCG
Source organism: Tenualosa ilisha (assembly GCA_015244755.2). Classification (NCBI taxonomy): domain Eukaryota; kingdom Metazoa; phylum Chordata; class Actinopteri; order Clupeiformes; family Clupeidae; genus Tenualosa; species Tenualosa ilisha. The sequence continues at coordinate 60,404 of PYXC01001717.1, read as the reverse complement.
AGAGTAAGAGAGAGAGAGTGAGTAGAGAGAGAGAGAGTGTGTGTGTGTGAGAGAGAGAGAGAAAGAGAGAGAGAGAGATGACACACACACACTTATAGAGAGTGAGAGAGAGACAGAAAGAGAGAGCGAGAGAGAGAGTGTGTGTGTGAGAGAAAGAGAGAGTGTGTGTGTGAGAGAGAGTTAGAGAGAGAGAGATGACTCTCACACAGTCTATTGCTTACTGTTTCTCCTCTCTCCTCTCTTTGTCTCCTCTCTCCTCTCCTCTCCTCTCCTCTCCTTGTCTCCTCTCTCCTCTCCTTGTCTCCTCTCCTCTCCTTGTCTCCTCTCTCCTCTCCTTGTCTCCTTTCCTCTCCTTGTCTCCTCTCTCCTCTCCTTGTCTCCTCTCTCCTCTCCTCTCCTTGTCTCCTCTCTCCTCTCCTTGTCTCCACTCTCCTCTCCTCTCCTTGTCTCCTCTCTCCTCTCCTTGTCTCCACTCTCCTCTCCTCTCCTTGTCTCCTCTCTCCTCTCCTTGTCTCCTCTCTCCTCTCCTCTCCTTGTCTCCTCTCTCCTCTCCTTGTCTCCTCTCTCCTCTCCTCTCCTTGTCTCCTCTCTCCTCTCCTTGTCTCCACTCTCCTTTCCTCTCCTTGTCTCCTCTCTCCTCTCCTTGTCTCCTCTCTCCTCTCCTTGTCTCCTCTCTCCTCTCCTCTCCTTGTCTCCTCTCCTCTCCTTGTCTCCTTTCCTCTCCTTGTCTCCTCTCTCCTCTCCTTGTCTCCTCTCTCCTCTCCTCTCCCTGTCTCCTCTCTCCTCTCCTTGTCTCCTCTCTCCTCTCCTCTCCTTGTCTCCTCTCTCCTCTCCTTGTCTCCTCTCTCCTCTCCTTGTCTCCACTCTCCTCTCCCTGTCTCCTCTCTGTTTTCCTCTCCTTGTCTCCTCTCTCTTTTCCTCTCCTTGTCTCCTCTCTCCTCTCCTTGTCTCCTCTCTCCTCTCCTTGTCTCCTCTCTCTTTTCCTCTCCTTGTCTCCACTCTCCTCTCCCTGTCTCCTCTCTCTTTTCCTCTCCTTGCCTCCTCTCTCCTCTCCTTGTCTCCTCTCTCCTTTCCTCTCCTTGTCTCCTCTCTCCTCTCCTTGTCTCCTCTCTTCCTCTCCTTGTCTCCTCTCTCCTCTCCTCTCCTTGTCTCCTCTCTCCTCTCCTTGTCTCCTCTCTCCTCTCCTTGTCTCCACTCTCCTCTCCCTGTCTCCTCTCTCTTTTCCTCTCCTTGTCTCCTCTCTCCTCTCCTTGTCTCCTCTCTCCTCTCCTTGTCTCCTCTCTCCTCTCCTTGTCTCCTCTCTCCTCTCCTTGTCTCCTCTTTCCTCTCCTTGTCTCCTCTCTCCTTTCCTCTCCTTGTCTCCTCTCTCCTCTCCTTGTCTCCTCTCTCCTCTCCTCTCCTTGTCTCCTCTCTCCTCTCCTTGTCTCCTCTCCTCTCCTTGTCTTCTCTCTCCTACTTATCTCCATGTGCTTGTCTTTCCACACACTCATTAAAGACTTGATAGAATTCCCACCTCTAGCTTATACTCGTCCTCAATTAGTGTGTGTGTGTGTTTGAGTGTGTGTGTGTGTGCGTGTGTGTGTGTGTGTGTGTGTGCGTGTGTGTGCTTCTTTGCTGGGGGATGTCCAACTCTGCCTTGTAGCAGCTTGTATCTGGATTGGTCGCACAGTCATGGAACATTACGTGTGTGTGTGTGTGTGTGTTTGTGTGTGTGTGTGTGTGTGTGTGTGTGTGTGTGTGTGTGTGTGTGTGTGTGTGTGAATGAGTGTGTGCGTGTGGAGTACTGGGACAGCCCCGTTTTAGATGTGTGATGGTGTGAAGTGTCCTTTGTTACAGTCCCCAGTCACAATGCTGGCCATACCTGTACACACACATACAGCTTCTTCGATATCAGAGTAGAAGGACTAATGCTTAGAGCCCACTCACTAGAAAGGGCAGTGGAATGGCAGGCTGTGTGTGTGTGTGTGTATGTGTATATGTATATGTGTGTGAGTGAGTGTGTGTGTGTGAGTGAGTGTGTGTGTGTGTGAGTGAGTGTGTGTTGTGTGTGTGTGTCTGTGTGTGAGTGAGTGAGTGTGTCTATGCGTGTAAATGCTGGAATCAAAGCGATGGACTCTGAAGTTTGGGGCTCAGACTCGGACTGTGACTGGGGTGACTCCTCAACTGATCTAAGCGAGGAAGACTGTGAAGTCCAGCAGCACCATTCTGAGTAAACCACTCTGCTTTAATGAACATAGTAATAATAATAATAATAATAATAATAATAATGATGATGATGATGATGATGATGTACTGTTTAGTGCCCACATTGTGGTTAAGACTGGACTTTTTGTATTGTTGTGGATTGAGGCTACTGCTAAACTATTGATGGCAGTTTGACCTGCAGAAACACGTTTATTATCATCTTCTAAAACAGGAAGATCCAGTCCTTGATTATGATTGGTTGAATTGCATTTGATGCCGTTGTAAAATCCATAAGATACAACTGCTCCGACTGCATTGCTTTCGTTACCTTCGCACCTCCTTCATACCTCCTTCGTACCTCTATTGAAAAGTTTACGATGGCTGCGCTTGTGCGTTATGGCAATTATTCAGCTAGAGGAAATCTATTTCTTGGTGGAGGAATTGTTATCAATGAATAATTTGCTACCTGTCTCGTTGTTGTGACTTCTTTGAAAGACACCATGCCAGGTTAATGTGGTAACCATTTTAGAAACACAATAACCACTCAAGTCAGTGAGTTATGCTGGTTTTACTACTGCTGAGGGCGTCTGACAGCACTCTACTACACATCATGCCTAACAGCTCCCATTAGCCATGATAAAACCAGCACGACCCGCAGCCTCTCAGGGCTTATTGCCTCCGCTGAGCATATATGAGCTTTTCAGGTCAAGTTTATTGTCAGGTGTCTTTGCATTCAGTGAAACACAATTCAATGTTTGTCTGGAAGCCATTGAGGATGTACCATCACTACAGCAAACACAGACATGAGGAAACAGAAAACATGAATTAATATGGTTTCATTTATACCAAAGAGTCATACAATATTTTCAACAGCTCAGGTGGTGAATAAGAAGTCTGCATACTTTGGACATTGTATAATTACATCATTTGTTTTGATACTTTTCCTATAATAATAATGTTTGTGTTCTCACAGCTGTGTTTGTTTTTATTATGTGATACATGTTTATGAATACTGACTACCTGACTAAATGTCAGTATGTGTGATAAGTGTGATTTGCATAATGAGTTTATGTGTATATATGTGATAAGTGTGATTTGCATAATGAGTTTATGTCTGTATGTGTGTTTAGTATGATTTGCATAATAAGTTCATGTGTGTATCTGTGACATGTGTGATGTGTTTTTCGTCCTCCTGCAGAGAGGACCTCAGGACTGCCAACGCCATCGCAGCCGAAGCAGTTACCTGCCTGGTCATCGACAGAGAGTAAGTAACACTGCATTTGTTTTGATGCTATGGGTTCAGGTTGTGAAGTTGTACTATATAACTGTGTGTGTGTGTGTGTGTGTGTGTGTGTGTGTGTGTGTGCGCGCATGCGTGCAAGCATTTACTTACATGTAAATGGGCTTGTTTGTGTGTGTGTGTGTGTGTGTGTGTGTGTGTGTGTATGCCTGCATTTGCTTGCACGTAAATGGGTCTGTGTGTGTGTGTGTGTGTGTGTGTGTGTGTGTGTGTGTGTGTGTATAGATAAGCTTGTTAGTCTCCCGAGATATGAAATTAGCTGGGTCCCTTATGGTGTTCCAGGCTCTCAGCTTAAGAACTAAAGCCATATGTCCTCCACATTACGTCACCCCAACATCAACAGCCCCGACAGCAGCAACACACACACGTGGGTCTGATTCAGACAGCATCCAGCCCCAGGAGACTGCTGATTGGTGAGGAGAGTTTAGCTGTGACTTGACTGATTGATAGCCAGTAACAGGATAATGGCTGAGGTTGAGTGGTACACTGGTCTGCCAATGCTACTGCAGGCTTTTCTATGGAGAGCGCAGGGCAAGAGTGAACCCACTATGTAATCTGTTCAGTGTTCATTCAAGAATTATCATCTAGAAGCGTTTTGCTGCTGTTATTGCCTATCAAACACTAAAGGGGAACACTTTATATTAACACACACAGATCTGCCATTAACAAGCTGCTTATTAACATACCATATTCTGATTATTCTACCCGTAGTAGACCATTAACTACCTGTAGTAGACATTAACTACCCGTAGTAGACCATTAACTAAGAAATTCTTCAGTATTACTTTTATAATTATTATTTATTAATTAATTATTAATTATTTTAGTAATTAAGTTAGTTGTTGTATATGAATTATGATATGAATATGCTTTGCTCAGTAAGGGGCTTATAAGGTGCTAGTACAACAGCAACAGGTATTCTCAGGAACAATTATTCTCAATCAAAAAAAAAATGTAATTAGGACTTATTTGGACAAGATGAGAACTTGTAGCTTTGGGTTTTGTTCCTATGAATAGACCATCTTTTCTCAGTATTACTGAAGGAGAATAACTGTTCCTGTTGTATTACCGTCTCATAAGCCCCACACTAACCAAAGCATATTAAAATCATAATTTATATACAACAACTAACTTACTCTCTGCGAATAAACAGTAATTAGGAGTTAATATTGGAAATTCTAATTAGAGTTAATGGTCAATTATGTGTAGAAGAAAGTCATGCAGAATATGGTATTAATAAGTGATGTGTAGTGACTAACAAATGGCTAGTACGTTATTAATTTGCATGTTAATAAGCAGCTTGTCAATGGCGTATCTGTGTGTGCTAATATAAAGTGTTACCAGGGTTTTTTTTTACTGTATTTAGGCTGTATGTAGGCTTTGCACATTAGCTTTCCATTAATCGCACACCGTGTTAGCATTTGAAAATAAGACCTAAAATATACATCATTTTGGTGTCGGGATGATCCTGTATGTAAAGCAAATGTTAGCATTGTAGAAATGCATTCAGTGACTGTATACTGTGTGACGACCACAGGAAATGTGGCAGCTGTACGGCTCCACCGGGCCAATGGTGTGCTAATTGCAAACGAGGCTAAAGATGGGACAAAAGCTTGTTAGCGCTTGAAGAAGACCGTAATAGAGAGATGAGAGAAGGAGAGAGTACTAGACAGAGAAAGACAAGGAGGTGGTGAAGGAGAGAGGCAGACTGCATTAGTGTGTATGCATGTGTGTGTATGTGTGTGTGTGTGCGTGTGTGTGTGTGTGTATGTTTGTGTGTGTATGTTTGTGTGTGTGTATGTGTGTGTGTGCATGTGTGTGCGTGTGTGTGTGTGTGTGTTTGTGTGGATGAAAGGGCCATACGCTGAAGAACAGAAAGAGTATTTTAAGCAGGCTTTTTCTCAGACAGCAGTGACAGAGGTGGCATCTGCTCCCTCGTTGTAAACATCTCTCTAACACATGTCTGTCATTTCACACACTCGCCTCCCTGTAATCTTGCTCTACATCTGTGTGTGTGTGTGTGTGTGTGTGTGTGTGTGTGTGTGTGTGTGTGTGTGTGTGTGTGTGTGTGTGTGTGTGAGTGAGTGTGAGAATGTATCAATTTACATTTTATGTGTGTGTGCATATGTCCATGTGAATTAGCTGTTCCACAGACAGCTGTGAGTGTGAATGCATGTGTCTGCACGTGTTTGTGTGTGTGTGTGTGTGTGTGTGTGTGAGAGAGATTGTGTGTGTGTGTCTATAATGTCCACTCTAAGAGTGTGAACTAAAAATAACATGCTAGCAGTATCAATGTTTACATTCACAAAGCAGTCACTCCACAGTTGTCTATTAAAGACACTGTGGTATTTGGACACACACACACACACACACACACAAACGCACACACACACAGCTGTAGCTTTACACTAATTAGACCATGGGAGAAGGTGTTGAGGTTCTGCAGAAGATCTATATTGTGCCAGCCAGACATAACAACAACAGCAAGGCATTATAAATCCAAACACACACACACACACACACACACACACACACACACACACACACACACACAGGTTCTGCAGAGGACCTATGTTGTGCCAACTATACACAACAACAACAGCAAGGCGGGATAAATCCAAACACATAAACACACACACATGCAAACACACACACACACACACACAGGTTCTGCAGAGAACCTCTTTTGTGCCAACCAGGCACAGGCTAGCCTTCCTTCCTGTTGCGTTTTGGTCAAATGTGACACAATTTTTCCCTCTCAAAAATATACTTAATCTAATTGGATGGTCATGGGGCTTGACTTTGTTCATTTGACTCATATGTTCGTATGACTTTGTTCATACAGGCTATCTGAACACATAACACAAGTTTAATCATTTTTATAACATATTATAATATGTTTTATCCAACTTTGTTACACCTGAGGTGTTTCGGTCAAAAATTACCGGACTGTAAGAAAATTGATGGGTGAGACCACAGTAAATGTACAAAAATTGTTTTCAGGCACATACAGCCTTACCTCAAGATCAGATGGACAGTGCAATGTGTGTGTGTGTGTTCACTTACGCAAACATAAACACACTCCTCACTCCCTATTCTTGCTTCCACTGACAGCCTCCACCAAAAACCTACTTCCAATAAAATCTCTCCCTCACCGAATTACATAGGCTTCATTCAGTGAGGCCTATAGGCTATAGGCTCATAAGAGAACACGTTGATTAGGAGGTCTATCACAAAATTCGATGATAATCATATGTATTATGTCAAGTGAAAAGCAGGGATAAATCCACAGCTCTTGGGGGGGGCAGCCAGAAGTCAGGAGTGGAGGGCATCAGACACTCATTTGAATGGTTTATCCAGGGAGATAAGACACTAGACTTTTATATGTTGTCGTCTTATGTCTTGTCATCATATTCGTGTGTGTGTGTGTGTGTGTGTGTGTGTGTGTGTGATTGAAGTATAGTAAAGGGAGAGTGCCGTGCAAATGAGAATATGACTTGGTTTGTGTGGCTGTTTGTCTGTGGCACTTCAAAGTGTACTTCAAAGACTGTTTGTGTAGGTATATGTGTGTGTGTGAGAGAGAGGGAGGGAGAGTGTGTGTGTGTCTGTGAGAGAAAAGAAGAAAGAGAGAGAGAGTGGCTGTGTGTGTGTGTGTGTGTGTGTGTGTGTGTGTAGAAATACGTTTCCAAATCCTATTTGGTCACTAGTCATCTTAGCCTGTCAGACTGTAATAACTTCAGCCCAGGATAAAATGAAAGCTTTTTTGGCCCAAACAGGAGAGGACTTCACATTTCATTCCCAGACTTACAGTTCACTGAACATTAATGAGGAAAAATGAACCCAAAAAGATAGAAAAACAAATCTGACTCTCAAATAGTTGTCTACTACTCTTGTTTTAATCTGTCAATATTTCCACAACATTTCCAGAACATTCTCTACACCAGTAAAAAAATACCTGAATGATTGCTTATGACGCCATCACACACACATCAGTTTTAAGGTTTTTATTTGTCTCTCTTTCTTGGGCTTTATTGAGATAGGACAGTGGAGATAGACAGGAAGGACATGTGTGTGTGTGTGTGTGTGTGTGTGTGTATGGGAGGGGGCATCTGTGTGAAGCAAGTGCAATATCTGATTTGTCTGTGATGTCTCTTTGAAGCATATGTGATATCTGATTGGTCTGTGTGGAGGGTATGTGATATCTGATTGGTCTGTTTGAAGTGTATGTGATATCTGATTGGTCTGTAATGTGTCTGTGTGAAGTGTATGAGATATCTGTAGGGGTGAAAGTAAGTTGGTGCAGCCCGGTACTCCGCACCGCTAAAAGATTTAGAGAGTGTGTGTAGGACTGTCAAGAAAAATCAGATCTGTCATCTGAGCGTACTGAACATGAAATGCCTTTTCACTTGCTAATTTCTTG
>PYXC01001717.1:32500-47500 GCA_015244755.2 Tenualosa ilisha | reverse complement strand
CTCAGCCTCACCCCCCACACCCCTGGTGTAGCCCAACATATCCATAACAAAATCAGTCATATTTGGGTTGAGATTAACATCCTCCTTTAACGACACAAGAGGTGGCTTTTAATCTGACCATTTGCTGCAAACAGACAGAAGACTGTGGATTTTTTTACCATTAAAGGTAGAATTATATATTTTGCCAAACATTCTGCATTTTACAAAAATGAGAGATTGAAATTGTTTTAAATGAGATTGTTTTACAATTTCTTCTTCCCTAACATTTAGCATACATTTTCCTTTCATTTTTTTTTCAAAGACAAACATAATTGCTACCACATCAGATATTCAACTCAATTCAATTCAATTCAGTTTTATTTATACAGCGCCTTTTACAATAGTATTTTCTCGTGGCGCTTCACTGAAGGAGCACCCAAGAGCAACAGGGGCAAGGAAAAACTCCCTTATGTTTAGTTCATCTAGGAAGAAACCTTGGGCAGATCCAGGACTCAAGGGGCTAACCAAACCGCCAGGGGTCCTGCAGAAAAATTACAATCAGTAGTAACCATGACAGACTATAAGTTGCCTATGGTTATATATATCAGATATATTTTTCTGTTTGCATTAGAATGAGGTGATTTGTTGGTTGTGGTTCTAAATGGGAATCTACTGATCCCTATGTACAGAGGAGAAGAAAGCTACCTGGCAGGATGACGTATGGAATCTGCTTGTAATGGAGCCATATGCTAAAGATTCTTTAGGACTGACCTCCATGCATGTCTCACGATTCTGTGGCCTTATTTACATGCGTTCCCAGTGGATGATTCACAGTGAGACTGAGACCTGGCTGAGTGTCTGGCCCTGGTCCTCATTCCTCTGGTCAGCGGCCCAGGCCCCACAGTGTTTGTGGTCAGGCTTGGACGGGAGAGAGCCTGGTGTCCAGAACGAGGGCTGGGTCTATGAGTCTTTTAACACCAGGACAGGTTGGCCTACCGGAGAGCACAGTCCATTAGCATAGCTGACCTAGAAAGACTGTGGTCGCACGCATGGATATGCAGGAACACACATACACACACACACACACACACACACACAAATGCTAACACACTTAGGCACACATATTCTGCAGTATATTGTACATACACTGGCTTTTAAGGCTGCACACAAACATACACACACACACACACACACACACACACACACACATAATATGGTTAATCCGGGTGAGGCTGAATGAGCAGTGTGATTATTCCTCTAGGCTTAAGCCATGTATCAGGAAATGTTGTCCTGACACATCGAAAGCTTGACACATTCAAATGTCATGGCGTGCACATATTTCCCAGAAATCCCTGTGACCTCCGTCCACATCAGTGCATTTTAATTGCCTGGTTTTATGTTTTGGGACTCTTTGATGTTCTGTTGTAGGGGAAGAGTCAGACGCGGCTGACCGCAGAAGTTTTTGGCCCCAACAGAGCTGTTGTCCCGTGTCTTCATGAAAAAACATTCTGCATGTCAAAGCACATGATCCTTGCATTCTTTAACACACACATGGGTCATTTGGACCATCAACACACACACAGAAGCATGTGCACCCACATCAGCACACCCTAACCACAGAGAGAGACACATACACACACACACACACACACACACACACACACAAACTCATGTACACACCTCCCAGTGTAACCTTTGACCCTGATGCCTCCGAAAAGTCAGTGTGTTGGGTTTTGTCCACATTTCTTCTGATGAAGCCACAGAGTGCAGGCATGCAGAGTGAACCCTAACGGAGAGGACCCGCTGCTATCAGTGTGTTTAAAAGCAATGGTGCTTAAGTCTGTGCCTGGGCCACTTATCACAGACAGTGATCCAGAGGGTCGCCTCTCTGCTCCATCAAGGTTCATGGAGTCACCATGGGTGGAAATACCAGCATGTGTCCACAGTGAAGGAGGTCAGGAGGAGAGGGAGAACTTCCTGAGGAGCCATTGAGGGTCCAGTTTCTGGGCATTAAGAGCCTCTTGGGGAGCCGTAGTGAGGGGTTCTGGGTTTGTGAGCTTTGGTTTCTTCTCTGGATCAGCACCAGAATGAGGATGCGGGTGGGTGTGGGTTGTGAATGGAAGAGGGCTGTGCGCCCCCCTCTCCTCCGCCAATCTCAATTGTTTTCCTCTCCTTCGTCTGCTCTCCTGCAGGTACGAGGCAGAGAATGCATTCTTCTTCAGCCTCAACCTTGCTGACTTCAACATCATTGACACGCTCGGTGTCGGAGGGTTCGGCCGAGTGGAGCTGGTAAGTAATCCTTCTAGAACTTCTAGAAACTTCTCCATCGTATGTCATTTGTAGATGTCTGTAAATATAAATCAGAAACCTAGAATTTTCTATAACCTTTCTTATGTTTGTTTTCTAAGCACCAACAGTTTTAGGGCAAAGACAATGTCCTCCTTTCTTGGTCTTTCTTCATCCATCTGTCCATTCTTTTCTTCTCCTCCTCTTTTGCCCTCTTTAGCATCTTTGGTTCTTCTTTTAATTCAATTCAATTTTATTTATACAGCGCCTTATTGTCTCATGGCGCTTTACAGAAGGAGCACCCAAGAGCAACAAGGGCAAGGAAAAACTCCCTTATGTTTAGTTAGTCTGGGAAGAAACCTTGGGCAGAACCACGATTCAAGGGGCTAACCCAACTGCCAGGGGTCATGCAGGAAAAGTATAATCAGTAGTAACTATGATAGACAACAAGTTGTCCATGGTTTTAGCTAAGGATCATAATAGTTCCAGAATATTATACCATAACATTACATGGTAGTCAGTCCATAGGTGTTTGTCAAGAATTATGGCTGGACAGTGTAGTAGCCTTTTTAGACTGAGGGTGTAACACGTGAGTCCTCCAGAATGTCTGCGCTGGGTGTTATCATGTTAGCATGTGTCACACTGTTGTTAGTGGTGATGTCGTGGTGTGAAGACAGATTCAGTATAAGGGCAGGGATAGTTCATACAGAATTAGTTTTTTTTTTTTTTTTTTTTTTTTGGGGGGGGGTGCTTTTTCATCTTTAATTAGACAGGGTAATAGAGAGTGTCTGAAAATTAGTGGGAGAGACAGACAGGAAAGGTTGGAAATCAAACCTGGGTCACCAGTGTCCCTGGTACTTTATACTTAAAAAATGAGTTCAATAAATTCAAATCTCTCTCTCTCTCTAACTATCATTTTCTGTCTCACTCTCTCTCTCCTTCTCTCACTCTCTCTCTCTCCCTCTGTGGTTGTTCAGGTTCAGCTGAAGAGCGACGAGTCAAAGACGTTTGCCATGAAGATCCTGAAGAAGCGGCACATCGTGGACACGCGACAGCAGGAGCACATCCGCTCCGAGAAGCTCATCATGCAGGAGGCTCACTCCGACTTCATCGTCAGGTGAGGCTCGAGCCGCAGATGCCATACACACTCGCGACACACATACACTCCGCGCTCCTTGCACATCACAGAAGATTATACAGGTTCTGTGGCAACAGATGTCTCAGAGCAGGTGCACAGAGTGTGACAGCTTGCAGCGAGTTGCAGCTGCCGTATTAGAGGCTTCTTAAGTCCAAATCCTCACCCAATCATGCAAACTATGTTACTGAGTTAAGAAATGCCTTAACACCCAAAGGATCACATAAGTTTTCTTACTTTTTCTCATCAGTAGCCTGCATATTCCCAGATTCCCCCCACATCAAGACAGAGCTCGTTCAACAATAATACATGAACCTCCTTTACGATTGCAGGCAGATGACAGCATAACAGCATAATATTAGATGTGTGTTAAACATGTCATCTATATTTAATCATTTCTTCATCCACAAGGGAAAAAAATGACATAAATTATAAATGTAATTATAATGTAATCACCTCCTTTGAAAGGACGAGTCAGTGTAAATGCACATATGAATGAGCCTGTTGTTTGTGCCCAGACTGTACCGAACGTTCAAGGATAGTAAATATCTCTACATGCTGATGGAGGCCTGTCTGGGAGGAGAGTTATGGACCATACTCAGAGACCGGTGAGTGGAATGAGACTGCCATAGACTACCACAGCCTAACACACACTCTCTCTCTCTGTCTCTCTCCCTCTCTCTCTCCTATAACACTAGAAGTGGACTGTCCAGCCTAACTCTCTCTCTCTCTCCTATAACTCTAGAAGTGAGACTGCCACAGCCTAACACTCTCTCTCTCTCTCTCTCTCTCTCTCCTATAACCCTAGAAGTGAGACTGTCACAGCCTAACACACTCTCTCTCTCTCTCTCTCCTCTCTCTCTCCTATAACCCTAGAAGTGAGACTGTCACAGCCTAACACTCTCTCTCTCTCTCTCTCTCGCTCTCTCTCTCCTATAACACTAGAAGTGAGACTGTCACAGCCTAACTCTCTCTCTCTCTCTCTCTCTCTCTCTGTCTCTCTCTTTCAAATTCAAATTCAAATTCAAAGGAGCTTTATTAACTCAATCAAGCAGTGTTGCCAAAGCTGACATATTACAAAATAAACACAATATCTGTTTTTTTTTAGTTTGTTTAAAGGATTAATAATAAATGAAATGAAAACAAAAAACAAAAGAAACTTCCAGAATCTTGTTTGAAAGGAAGTAAATAAATAAATAACATCTAGGCCTAGACTTGAAAGGAAACTAACTAAAGGAAGGAGACTAAATAATAACATTAATAAGATATTGTCAACATGCTAGCATGAACTGTGCCTCATTATCGAGGGTCACTCATTTCCTCATTTTATGACAGTCTGACACGAGTAATCCAGTCTCTGTGCTCTCCCAATAGATATGGGAGTTTCTCTTCTTCTCCTAACATTTCTTCTCCTCTCTTTCTCTCTCTCTCTCTCTCTCTCTCTCTCTCTCTTACACACACACACACACACACACACACACACACATAACGTACCTCATTTAAACATGGTAACTGTATTATAAATAAGTAATCTATTGCATTTATACAGACACCTCTGTAAGGAACAAAGGGACATTTTGCCCCATGTGACTGTGATTGTAGTCCTGCCATCATCATAAACCTGATGTCAGATACTTGTTTCTTAGAATTACATAAGGTGTCTTAGAGGCTTCAGGAATGTATTTGCTCTGACTGATCTGATGTGTGTGGTGTGTGTGGTGTGTGTGATGTTAGGGGTTCATTTGAAGACTCCACCACTCGTTTCTACACAGCGTGTGTGGTGGAGGCTTTTGCCTATCTGCATACTAAGGGTATCATCTACAGAGACCTCAAACCAGAGAACCTGATACTGGACCACAGAGGCTACGCCAAACTAGTGAGTCTGTGTGTGTGTGTGCATGTGTGTATGTGTGTGTGCGTGCGCGCGCATGCGTGTGTGTGCGTGCATGTGTGTGTGGTGTGTGCGCGTGTGTGTGTGTGTGTCTGTGTGTGTTTGTGTGTGTGTGCGTGCGCGTGTGTGTGTGTGTGTGTGTGTGTGAGTACACGTTTGTGGCACTGGATCTCATAATGCTGAACCACAGAGGCTATACCAAAATAATGACTCAGCATGGAATCCTGGTCCCTTGGCTGTTCAGCAGCACTATGGAGATTGGGTGTAAAACTTGTGGACTAGCTACCTAAAAAACCTTCCAAACCCTTGCCACAGCCTTATTGGTGTCTGTTGACAATCCAGTCAGCGATATCATGCTGTTAATGTTTTCTTTTGTCTTGGGTTGGTTTCCTCTCTCCACCCAGACCTGCACACTGCAAGAACATTACTGGTGGGAAGAACACTGGTGTTGGCTCTGTAGTTCTGTACAGTTTAAAGAAAAACACAATCATTAGACTAACTCCTTTGGCTCAGTTCATTCCATGTTGGCCCTCATTAATAATGACTTTCACAATATCTGACCTTAAATTGATATGGTTGCTTTTGATGTTTGCTTGAAAATTCCCCCCAAAATGAGCATGTAATGAAGAACATGTTTGAAGACTTCAACTTGCTGAACTGGCTCTGTTGTTGACAGGTTGACTTTGGCTTTGCTAAAAAGATTGGCTTTGGGAAGAAGACGTGGACATTCTGCGGTACGCCGGAGTATGTAGCTCCAGAGATTATCCTGAACAAGGGCCATGACATCTCCGCAGACTACTGGTCCCTAGGGATCCTTATGTACGAGCTTCTCACGGGGAGGTAAGAATGGACCACGAAAATGGCCTTCAGTCACACTGGCAATATGATGCTCCAGCATTCCATTTCCATTTAGGCATTTAACAGAAGCTTTTATCCAAAGCAACAACAAAAAGAGGACTAACATTTAAGCTACAACAGAATTGAAACCTTATTAAGAGTAGCGAACAGGAAGTTGTCAGATGTGGAAGAGTGCAGGAGTGCAGTAAAGTGCAGTAGAGTGCAGTAAAGTGCAGAGGAAGATAAAGCAACAGAGAGGTGCAGTCAGATTCACATTATTTATCTTATTTACTGCACCAGTCACTTGCATCTTCTTTTCAGGTAAACATTCTTTGTGTGCCAGTTGTCTTGTTCTGTCTGTGCATGTTGAGTTATGTCCAAGAGGATCTTCTGTCATGACAGACAAGAAAGTAAAGTCTGATTCTGATTACAATGGTTTGCTCACCTCTGTTTCTGAAGAGAGTTGTGACCGATTTGTCAGATTTTGAATCTGCTGTACAAGTTTGAATGGGCTTATCATCATTGGCCTTCCATCTGCTGGTGATAGCGTAGCAGTTAAGGAACCTGGCTAGCCTGGAAATGGTGGGTTTGAATGGCCACCATTGGGCCCTTGAGCAAGGCACAACCCTAAGTTGCTCTATGGGAGACTGGCCCTGAACTAATTGATAGTTGACAGATGTAAGTTGCTTTGGATAAAAGCGTCTGCTAAATGTGTGGATGTAAATGTAAATCAGATTGAATGCACATAAAATGAGTTTATTCTGGATTCTGGTTTATTTAAGGATATCTGTGGTAGCAATGCTCTTTTAAGTGTACCCCTGATTGGATTCGGTCATGCTGGGGTTCATAGATAGGTTTGTAGGCGCATTCCGCACACACATGGAAATCTGAGTGAATATAGGTTGTATTCTAATCCAAAGAGGGTTTATTGATGGGAAAATCATTGCTGCATTTATGTAATATAATAAACCACAATTGAATCTGCTTCTGAGCTTTTGGAGATGTAGACTGACCAATTTTTGTTGTGTGTTTATGAAAGAAAAACATTTCAGATTTCAGACAAGCTGCTGAATATTTTACAGTGTAATTATCAGGTTGTGTAGCCAAGCCATTTCCTCTGGCTGAGTGAGGTTTGAAAATAGCTTTTGGATAACTCCTCCGACTGTTGGGAATTTTACATCGGAAAAGGTGTGAGAAAACCATTGACGCTCTGATGCTTTTTGAAATGCAGTCCACCGTTTTCTGGGCCCGATCCCATGAAGACTTACAACATCATCCTAAGAGGCATTGACATGATTGAATTCCCAAAGAAGATCGCAAAGAACGCTGCCAACCTCATCAAAAAGCTATGCAGGTAATACTCAATGTATTTTCCACAGGCATATTGCCTATTTCACAAGTAGAAATTGTGTGAGATTGTGTTATGTGTTTAACTGAACTGTCTGTGTGTGTGTTCTTGTGCTCACGCGTTGTGTGTGTGTGTGTGTGTACGTGTGCGTGCATGTGTGTGTTGAAAGTAATCTCATTAATCTTCTCAACACTCTGCTTCAGGGATAATCCATCTGAAAGACTGGGAAACCTGAAGAATGGTGTCAAAGACATCCAAAAGCACAAGTATGCTGCAAAATCACTGTATATTCCTCACCACATTATTAACTACATGAACCCTCTCAAGGCCTTGTGGTCCTGTGCTGTTCCCAGCGGCCTGCTGGAAAGAAGATTAATGATTGCTAACACTCGTGCTTCTTTTTGCCGTTATTGTTCCCAACAGGTGGTTTGAGGGCTTCAACTGGGAGGGTTTACGAAAAGGCACCCTCTCCCCTCCCATCGTCCCGAATGTGAGTACATGTTATCATGACACCTGTAAAACAGGAACAGGAACATTTGGGCACGAAACATCATTTACTTCCCACTAGTTCTTCATTAGGACCAATATGAGTGTAGTATACCACCTGGCACAGGTGGAGTAGGAAGTTTTTTTTAAGTGGGGGTGGTGTTTGATCTTTTTCATATCTCTGTTACCCAGGTAACCTCATCAACAGACACAAGTAACTTTGACAGTTTCCCAGAGGACAACGAGGAACCCCCTCCTGATGACAATTCGGGATGGGACATGGATTTCTGAACCCACCTCATATGGACAGACACAGACTGCATCTAATACACACACACACACACACACACACACACACTGTTACAGTGTGGCCTGGGCCTGAGAGAGAAAAAGGTCGAAAATGAGGCCACCAGTATATTGATTGATTAACACTGGGATTACTAGGAGTCCAAACTGGGAACTGGGGGAACTGGGAGTGAGTTCAAATGGGATTTCAGGGCTTGTATACACACACACACACACACACACACACACACACACACTCCAAAAGTAGCTCAAATATAAGCGATGCCTATCAAAGAGTATGACTGAGAATGTTTGGGAGTATGTGTGTAAATGGATTCTAGATGTGCTTTGTTTAGTGTGAATGTGGTGTGCGTGTGTATGTGTGTTCTGGTTAGATCTTTGTTTAGTGTGAATGGACGATATGTGTGTATGTGTGTTCTGGTTAGATCTTTGTTTAGTGTGAATGGACGATATGTGTGTATGTGTGTTCTGGTTAGATCTTTGTTTAGTGTGAATGAACGATATGTGTGTTCTGGTTAGATCTTTGTGTGAACGCTATAAACTGTAGATCAGGCAGGTAATCCATGAAGTTGGTTAAGTGGCCAACCTGAGTAAGTGAAGCCAGAAGTAGTGGTAACTCTGATAGAAGAGCCTGGAGTCCTCATTCTTTTGACTAAATAAAGCTAGCAGGCTCCTCTGTTAGCAGGCTTCCTTATTAGAATGCTATCTAGGTTAACTAAGCCAGGTTGATCACCTAGCACCTTCTTGGAAAACCCCCCAGGAGAGGGTGGGTAGGGTAGGGTGGGTTTGTTTCAAAAAAGGACCTCAAGCATGTGTCCCATGCTGGCCTCTGACTGGTTGTAACACTGGTTCATGCACCAATCTCTGTGAAAAATGATGCCTGGCTGTCCAACAAGCTAGATGCTCATTGGCTCAAATCACTGTAAGTCTGAGCTCATCCAGCCTATGAGGGGAGGGGAGCTGGAGACAGAACTGAATGTTGTTGCTCTATATTGTTTAGTCATGCATAAGCCACATGTACATAGCCACATATACACACTCGACCTTGTGTGCAAACACTCACTCACATAGCGTTGTAGTATTTATCTCCAAACAAAAAGAAAAGAAAATGAAACAAACAAAAAAAATACAAGGATGGTTTTGTTTTGAGTTGTTTTTAAGTTTACTTTGAGATTTATGGACAGATTTTATTTTGACTTAAGTTATATTTTTATCCCTGTAACTCATTTTCACAAATGTGTGGACATTTCCCCCCAACACCCCCCCCCCTCCCTCTCTCTCTCTCTCTTTTTTCTTTTCTTTTTCTCACTTCTGCAGTTATGTAGGTAGTTCAGGGCCGGTCAAATGCTGTGTTGGATCACCACCCTACAGGATGTGCCTCTCACGTAGAAATCCATCCATTTCATTTCTGGTGGCACCACTCACTGCACAGCTGCAGTCTTCACAGTCACATTTCTAACCGCCATCAGTGCAGTGACCGCTATAGACCTGACATTACAACCAACTGACCATTCCCCACAAAACTCAACTCAACTCCGGCTAACTATATAAGACAGGACAGGGGGGAGTGGGAGGATGTGGGGGTTAGGATATCGCAGCGCTAGCATACCTTTGGGCCTCTCGAGGGAGGTGCACAGACATACTGTGTCAACATTTCAACATGGCTGTTATTGACAGTAGTCTCCATGGTAACAGTTATTGTTAGGACCATGACAACAATCTTGGCCGTCGATAGCAGACAATGGCAACATGCTTCTTTGTGTGATTTCATGTGTAATGGAGCGATTGCAGGTGTTGTGGGTGTGTACGTCCGAGAACACCTACGTGACTTAAAGCCCTGCTCCACCTAGACTGAACGTGAAGTCAGCAGTGTTGGGTAAAGCTGTATTGTGTTCAAAACAAAAAAACAGGTCACAGCTGGCCATGATCAGTTGGATAGGAGGTGTGTTCGGCCTCAAGCATTGGCCCATGTCTAGCGTACGAGTAGCGTTGGTATCACAATGAAAATCTGTTCAAAGACCTGTTGACCTCGGGGCAGTTACTGCTGAGTCACATTACTCCATTGTCCAGCAGTCCCACATACACATTCACCATCAGTGTTGAATCAAGTGCCTTAATACATATGGCATGTCCCCCCCCCCCCCCACTCACCCCTCCCAAAAAAAAAAAAAAAAATTTATCCTACACTAACACTAAAACACCTCCTACGGCTGCTGTCCACCAATCAATTCCTTATAGTTCTTCTCTTTCCTCTTTGTTTTTCCCCTTCATTTGTGCAATAAACAAAGTTACATAACAACATGATGACGATGATGATGATGATGATGATGATGATGATGATGCATTTCCTTTTCTCCACCCTCATATCTGTTAGGTCATACAATCAGACGTGTAGTTAAGCCTTTATCAACCTAACGCAAATGGAACTAGGTTTTTGCCAGGACCACGAGACACTCGTTGGCACAGTGCTATTCTTCCGATTGTTTCTGCAAGTGGAAAACTGGGAGCTGTATTTGACAACATTGATTATATGCTTAGCCTGGCTGCATTGAGATGCTCTCTCCTCTGTTCAGCAATCAACATCCCCTTTTCAGCAGGTGGTACGACCTGAGGACTGACCCGTTTATTGTCCAGAGCTCATCTCTGGGTTTTAGCCTCTCGTGTGATTTATTGTCCAGAGCTCATCTCTGGGTTTTAGCCTCTCGTGTGATGCATGCGCTCAGTCCAGATGATGGTGGAACCATGCATGCAAGTTTAGCGTCTTATTGATGAACGCCAAACAACAAGGAGTCAGCAGTGATGATTTGCAGATCGGGGGTAAAACAAATGAAACACACCCCCACACACACATAGAGTATCACCTTATTCCCCATCCGTATCAAAACAACTCCCAGATCTCTTCATTCCATGATGCCTTCTCTTGCTGTCGGTACTGTAAATGTTTTAAATGCAAAGGTCAGTATGGTTTGGAACCCTTTGGTGAGAGAGATCATTAAACGTACAATTCTAGCGTTACTTATTTTCTCAGGGTCAACAATGTCTGAAACATTTGAACACATCTGAAACATAAAGACACGTTAGGGAAGGATAAAACATGCTGTTGGCAGACTTACTCAAAAATACATTGTAAGTAATCATTCAAGACATAAATCCAATGAACAGATACAGTTCAATTCGACTTGGGATTTTAATGTGTGACAAAAACAATTCTGCAAATTGCAAATCGAACAGTGTAATGAATGACAAACTGCAGAACTGTATGTTTTCTTCCCTGGAACAAATGCTTGTACTTCACAACTCATTTTGTTTGTCCACCCCAAGCGATGTTTTGGGTAGCTACCCTTGCACAGTGCCTGGTGTAAACTTTATAAACGCAGAAATAAAGACTAGTTACTTTTCTGTGTGTGTGTGTGTGTGTGTGAGGGAGAGAGTGATCTCTTTTTATCTGGCAATGCTGCCACAGGTCTTGTTTAATTTCAAGTTGCAAAATGAAAGGCTAAATGAAACCTAAGTAAAAGAATCATGTTCATACCTAATCAGTGATGTTACATAGCATTATATCAAGCGTCTGGGTGCACAATTTTTTAGAGGCTTCACTCCAAACAACTGCATTGTAGTCTGGTAACTGTGTTGTCACTTCACTGTATTGCCGATTGAGCTCTTTCTCACTCTAACACTAGATGGAGCCAGAGAGTGCTTCCTGCTACATGGATGGAGTTCAGTCAGAGTATCTGTTTTGTGAAGACTGCACCTGTTCTATACTCCAGCTTTGCCAGCCAAGCCAGACTTGATATCCTATTATACAGACTTCTCAATTTCATATTAAAATAACAAATCAAAAAATCTATCTTCAAAAGGCAGTTGTTAGTTAAACATTTGCAAAGCTTTGTCTAAAGAATGTCATGTGATGTCACCTAGGTACGCATATCAGCGTATCAGTGAGTGAGAAAACATAGTTTAATGGGACAAGGGCCTGGCGTGCGTAAGTGTTTCTGTGGTTTGTGTTTGCAGTTAAAAAATGAAAACGGTAAATCTGCGTGAAGGAACGCACGTAGGCGAAAGACAAAAGAATTACCAGACAATCACGAAGCAGAGACTTCATACCAGTGTCTCATAGATACATGTCATTTACTAACAAGGAGGGGGTTGTGTGAGTCAACGCTTTTCATTTCACACCCTTTACACTTGCGTGGGCCAAGTCATTGACTGTCTGTCTCATCTCATGTTTGTGGAGGGCTGAGCACCCATCTCAAGTAGCCAATGGTCTCTGGATGATTAAATAGTCAATGACTTGCCATCAAACGATACTTTCGCGACATTACGTCAGTGCTAGGAAGTATGAACGCAACGCAAGTGACAGCTGAGCGATATCAACTTCTACATCTCAGGTCGCAGTGGAGGTGAATGAAAATCATCATTGGATTGTAAATGAATGAAGGTTGTGAAAAGGGCGGTTCTCCCTCCCTCTCTCTTTTTCTTGTGCCTCGTCCCGCGCACGAGATATATCTCTCAAATTCCTTTCTCCGCCTTTGTCGCGGTTTGCCACTTACCGAACATGCGCGCGTGCATGCACACACAGACGCACTGAGAAAGACAGTCTGTAGTTTCTCTCTCTCTCTCTCTCTCTCTGTTTGCTTGCCCGCTCTCGCTCAGCACACATACACCGAGAGAGAGAGAGAGAGAGAGAGGGAGAGAGAGAGAGAGAGAAGTGGGGCGGGGATGAAGTAACAGGTCCGTCTGTATAAATCTAGGAGCATCCACCAGAAGCCTCAGAGGATACTTGGCAGTGTAATCTGCGCGTTGTGAACTACCACCATCACCGCTGTGCGCCGCGGACCCTACCGTATTGCTCTCTTGAGGCCTCTCCCCACGGACTGTAGCTGTCTCTTCACTTAGGCAGGATCGTGAACATGAACACCTTTTCCGTGCCTACCTTTGTGGCCGTATACCTGGCGCTGTGCGGCGGCTACCTGAGGAATACACTGGCTGGCTCTGCTGTGCTCAACTCGAACGCAATCAAGAATCTACCCGGTGGCGGAATTTCAAACCCGAGTCAGTCAGTCAGCGTTAGCCCTCGTGCTTCACCGTCGGAGGGCGGCGTTGGACAAGCGGGAGCCACTGGCACCTCACCGGTAAGCATCCCAAAGTAATTCTGCTGTTGCGTGAAGGTCTATTTGAGGATTTTGCGCGCAACAGAAAACTACTATGCCCACTTCCCATAAACTGGCATGTTATGTACAACTGAATTTTTAATGTCCCCTCCTACTCAGCCCTCAAGCTGCAAGGCAGACCGGCAGTGTGGAACCAATGAGTTCTGTAACGAGTCCCGTGGCGCATGCCTCCCGTGTCGTAAACGGAGGAAGCGGTGTGGTCGTGATGCCATGTGCTGTGCGGGGAACCGATGCAGTAACGGTAAGAGAGAGGTCCCCCTCAAAACAGTTAAACTGCTACATATTTGTCAGTTTGTCTGACTCTGACACAGAACATCACCCAGGCACATGTCCATGTAAGAAACTGACATAGTATTGATAAGCAGGGAAGGGAACAGATAGATGTGTTGCTGAGATATGAGCAAGTGCCGTGCTTTGCTATTTATAACGCCGCCGTTGTTCCAACAGGTGTCTGTCAACCCGTTGAAATTGATGTCTCATCCCGCGGCGGTGCTGATGACGGCACCAAACTCGGAGGCAACGCAAAGCCCGGGCAGAACGTCACCAGTGCACCGAAAAAGAAGACGCCAAGCCAGGGTCACAAAACACCAAAAGGTACATGCACGCCTTTGACATTTCTCCTCATTATTGACTTCGCTGTCGGCCTTATCTCTGACTAATTCTTCATCGTGCTTCTATAGGCGCTGATGGGGAGACGTGCCTTCGGTCCTCCGACTGTGGTGAGGGGCTGTGCTGTGCACGACACTTCTGGACGCGCATCTGTAAGCCCGTGTTGACAGAGGGGCAGGTGTGCACTAGACACCGTCGCAAAGGCGGCCAAGGCCTGGAGATCTTCCAGCGCTGTGACTGCAAGCCGGGACTCACCTGCCGAGTTCAGAAGGGAGCGCGACAGCATCGCGAGGAGCAGCAGACGCAGCAACAGCAACAACAGCAGCAGCAACCAAGACAACACAGAGACTTACATACCTGCCAAAGACGCTGAGACACTCCAGACACTGTGTCGCCACACACGCACACACACACAAGCACCCACAAACACACACACACACACACGCACACACACACTTGCTTGGGTCCCTAGGGAATGCAGGGGGTGGCTGCAGCCAGTGGTGAGATGAAACCCAACGCTGCAGAAGGATGCGACGATAGAAACGGACTGATCGGATTTCTCGGATGGGATGAGGAGAACACGCCGCAGTGAGCGGAAATGTCGCATCGGATACTCTGCTTCTGATATGCTGCTTCCTGATGGCCATCGGAAAAAGAAAAACTGCGGAGTAATTTAGTTTCCCTTTATAAGGAATTTGATCCTGTCAATATTGCAGTAAATTACTGTATTGTACATACCAAAATAGAAGAGGCGCTTTGCTTGACTGGTGGATTCCATAACACTACTAGCCTATTATAAGACCAGGTGCTGCATGATGCTGTTCTGGGGTAAATGCTCTAAAACATATGATTTATTGTTATGATCTTGTTATTTACTACATGTGATATAAAATGCCTCTATTTTTATTTCTGAAGAAAGACATGTAAATAATATTGTTTTTATTAAAGTATA
>PYXC01001717.1:15000-22500 GCA_015244755.2 Tenualosa ilisha | reverse complement strand
ACTTCCAAACGTTACAACCAATAGAAAATCTACTGCTGTTGCTGTCTCAAACCGACAGTCTGGAGTAGTCTTCAGTTTACATCTCTCTCTCTCTCTCTCTCACACACCTCAAACACACACACACACACACACACACACACAGACCTGGCAACCGATAGTCTGGAGTAGTCTTCCGTTTACATCCTACCAAATTCTCTCATTCCTCTTCCCACCGACAGCACCCAGCGAGTTTGACAGCAGGAAGCACTCCAGACTACGGCACACACTCCACTCTCACAGGGACAAGGCCACCACACACTCCACTCTCACAGAGTCAAGGCCAGCACACACCCCACTCTCACAGAGTCAAGGCCAGCACACACTCCACTCTCACAGAGTCAAGGCCAGCACACACCCCACTCTCACAGAGTCAAGGCACCACACACCCCACTCTCACAGAGTCAAGGCCAGCACACACTCCACTCTCACAGAGTCAAGGCCAGCACACACTCCACTCTCACAGAGTCAAGGCCAGCACACACCCCACTCTCACAGAGTCAAGGCCACCACACACTCCACTCTCACAGAGTCAAGGCCAGCACACACTCCACTCTCACAGAGTCAAGGCCAGCACACACTCCACTCTCACAGAGTCAAGGCCAGCACACACCCCACTCTCACAGAGTCAAGGCCACCACACACCCACTCTCACAGAGTCAAGGCCAGCACACACTCCACTCTCACAGAGTCAAGGCCAGCACACACTCCACTCTCACAGAGTCAAGGCCAGCACACACCCCCTCTCACAGAGTCAAGGCCACCACACACCCCACTCTCACAGAGTCAAGGCCAGCACACACTCCACTCTCACAGAGTCAAGGCCAGCACACACCCCACTCTCACAGAGTCAAGGCCAGCACACACCCCACTCTCACAGAGTCAAGGCCAGCACACACTCCACTCTCAGAGTCAAGGCCAGCACACACTCCACTCTCACAGAGTCAAGGCCAGCACACACCCACTCTCACAGAGTCAAAGCCAGCACACACTCCACTCTCACAGAGTCAAGGCCAGCACACACTCCACTGCCACCACACACCCCACTCTCACAGAGTCAAGCCAGCACACACTCCACTCTCACAGAGTCAAGGCCAGCACACACTCCACTCTCACAGAGTCAAGGCCAGCACACACTCCACTCTCACAGAGTCAAGGCCACCACACACTCTACTCTCACAGAGTCAAGGCCACCACACACTCCACTCTCACAGAGTCAAGGCCAGCACACACTCCACTCTCACAGAGTCAAGGCCACCACACACTCCACTCTCACAGAGTCAAGGCCACCACACACCCCACTCTCACAGAGTCAAGGCCAGCACACACCCACTCTCACAGAGTCAAGGCCAGCACACACCCCACTCTCACAGAGTCAAGGCCAGCACACACCCACTCTCACAGAGTCACCAACTCCACTCTCACAGAGTCAAGGCCAGCACACACTCCACTCTCACAGAGTCAAGGCCACCACACACCCCACTCTCACAGAGTCAAGGCCAGCACACACTCCACTCTCACAGAGTCAAGGCCAGCACACACCCACTCTCACAGAGTCAAGGCCAGCACACACCCCACTCTCACAGAGTCAAGGCCAGCACACACTCCACTCTCAGAGTCAAGGCCAGCACACACTCCACTCTCACAGAGTCAAGGCCAGCACACACCCACTCTCACAGAGTCAAAGCCAGCACACACTCCACTCTCACAGAGTCAAGGCCAGCACACACTCCACTGCCACCACACACCCCACTCTCACAGAGTCAAGGCCAGCACACACTCCACTCTCACAGAGTCAAGGCCAGCACACACTCCACTCTCACAGAGTCAAGGCCAGCACACACTCCACTCTCACAGAGTCAAGGCCACCACACACTCTACTCTCACAGAGTCAAGGCCACCACACACTCCACTCTCACAGAGTCAAGGCCAGCACACACTCCACTCTCACAGAGTCAAGGCCACCACACACTCCACTCTCACAGAGTCAAGGCCACCACACACCCCACTCTCACAGAGTCAAGGCCAGCACACACTCCACTCTCACAGAGTCAAGGCCAGCACACACCCCACTCTCACAGAGTCAAGGCCAGCACACACCCCACTCTCACAGAGTCAAGGCCAGCACACACTCCACTCTCACAGAGTCAAGGCCAGCACACACTCCACTCTCACAGAGTCAAGGCCACCACACACCCCACTCTCACAGAGTCAAGGCCAGCACACACTCCACTCTCACAGAGTCAGGCCAGCACACACCCCACTCTCACAGAGTCAAGGCCAGCACACACCCCACTCTCACAGAGTCAAGGCCAGCACACACTCCACTCTCAGAGTCAAGGCCAGCACACACTCCACTCTCACAGAGTCAAGGCCAGCACACACCCCACTCTCACAGAGTCAAAGCCAGCACACACTCCACTCTCACAGAGTCAAGGCCAGCACACACTCCACTGCCACCACACACCCCACTCTCACAGAGTCAAGGCCAGCACACACTCCACTCTCACAGAGTCAAGGCCAGCACACACTCCACTCTCACAGAGTCAAGGCCAGCACACACTCCACTCTCACAGAGTCAAGGCCACCACACACTCTACTCTCACAGAGTCAAGGCCACCACACACTCCACTCTCACAGAGTCAAGGCCAGCACACACTCCACTCTCACAGAGTCAAGGCCACCACACACTCCACTCTCACAGAGTCCAAGGCACCACACACCCCACTCTCACAGAGTCAAGGCCAGCACACACTCCACTCTCACAGAGTCAAGGCCAGCACACACCCCACTCTCACAGAGTCAAGGCCAGCACACACCCCACTCTCACAGAGTCAAGGCCAGCACCACACTCACTCTCACAGAGTCAAGGCCAGCACACACTCCACTCTCACAGAGTCAAGGCCCACCACACACCCCACTCTCACAGAGTCAAGGCCAGCACACACTCCACTCTCACACAGTCAAGGCCAGCACACCCCACTCTCACAGAGTCAGGCCAGCACACACTCCACTCTCACAGAGTCAAGGCCAGCACACACTCCACTCTCACAGAGTCAAGGCACCACACACTCCACTCTCACAGAGTCAAGGCCAGCACACACTCCACTCTCAGAGTCAAGGCCACCACACACCCCACTGCCCACCACACACCCCACTCTCACAGAGTCAAGGCCAGCACACACTCCACTCTCACAGAGTCAAGGCCACCACACCTCCACTCTCACAGAGTCAAGGCCAGCACACACTCCACTCTCAGAGTCAAGGCCACCACACACCCCACTCTCACAGAGTCAAGGCACACACACCCACTCTCACAGAGTCAAGGCAGCACACACTCCACTCTCACAGAGTCAAGGCCACCACACACTCCACTCTCACAGAGTCAAGGCCACCACACACCCACTCTCACAGAGTCAAGCCACACACTCCTCTCTCACAGAGTCAAGGCCAGCACACACTCCACTCTCACAGAGTCAAGGCCACCACACACTTCCACTCTCACAGAGTCAAGGCCAGCACACACCCCACTCTCACAGAGTCAAGGCCACCACACACTCCTCTCTCACAGAGTCAAGGCCAGCACACACTCCACTCTCACAGAGTCAAGGCCACCACACACTCCACTCTCACAGAGTCAAGGCCAGCACACACTCCACTCTCACAGAGTCAAGGCCACCACACACTCTACTCTCACAGAGTCAAG
This sequence comes from Tenualosa ilisha, assembly GCA_015244755.2. NCBI lineage: Eukaryota > Metazoa > Chordata > Actinopteri > Clupeiformes > Clupeidae > Tenualosa > Tenualosa ilisha. Next base: position 18,758 of record PYXC01001717.1, on the reverse strand, counting down.
GCCAGCACACACCCCACTCTCACAGAGTCAAAGCCAGCACACACTCCACTCTCACAGAGTCAAGGCCAGCACACACTCCACTCTCACAGAGTCAAGGCCAGCACACACTCCACTCTCACAGAGTCAAGGCCAGCACACACTCCACTCTCACAGAGTCAAGGCCACCACACACCCCACTCTCACAGAGTCAAGGCCAGCACACACTCCACTCTCACAGAGTCAAGGCCAGCACACACCCCCACTCTCACAGAGTCAAGGCCAGCACACACCCCACTCTCACAGAGTCAAGGCCAGCACCACACTCCACTCTCAGAGTCAAGGCCAGCACACACTCCACTCTCACAGAGTCAAGGCCAGCACACACCCCACTCTCACAGAGTCAAAGCCAGCACACACTCCACTCTCACAGAGTCAAGGCCAGCACACACTCCACTGCCACCACACACCCCACTCTCACAGAGTCAAGGCCAGCACACACTCCACTCTCACAGAGTCAAGGCCAGCACACACTCCACTCTCACAGAGTCAAGGCCAGCACACACTCCACTCTCACAGAGTCAAGGCCACCACACACTCTACTCTCACAGAGTCAAGGCCACCACACACTCCACTCTCACAGAGTCAAGGCCAGCACACACTCCACTCTCACAGAGTCAAGGCCACCACACACTCCACTCTCACAGAGTCAAGGCCACCACACACCCCACTCTCACAGAGTCAAGGCCAGCACACACTCCACTCTCACAGAGTCAAGGCCAGCACACACCCCACTCTCACAGAGTCAAGGCCAGCACACACCCCACTCTCACAGAGTCAAGGCCAGCACACACTCCACTCTCACAGAGTCAAGGCCAGCACACACTCCACTCTCACAGAGTCAAGGCCACCACACACCCCACTCTCACAGAGTCAAGGCCAGCACACACTCCACTCTCACAGAGTCAAGGCCAGCACACACCCCACTCTCACAGAGTCAAGGCCAGCACACACTCCACTCTCACAGAGTCAAGGCCAGCACACACTCCACTCTCACAGAGTCAAGGCCACCACACACTCCACTCTCACAGAGTCAAGGCCAGCACACACTCCACTCTCAGAGTCAAGGCCACCACACACCCCACTGCCACCACACACCCCACTCTCACAGAGTCAAGGCCAGCACACACTCCACTCTCACAGAGTCAAGGCCACCACACACTCCACTCTCACAGAGTCAAGGCCAGCACACACTCCACTCTCAGAGTCAAGGCCACCACACACCCCACTCTCACAGAGTCAAGGCCAGCACACACCCCACTCTCACAGAGTCAAGGCCAGCACACACTCCACTCTCACAGAGTCAAGGCCACCACACACTCCACTCTCACAGAGTCAAGGCCACCACACACCCCACTCTCACAGAGTCAAGGCCACCACACACTCCTCTCTCACAGAGTCAAGGCCAGCACACACTCCACTCTCACAGAGTCAAGGCCACCACACACTCCACTCTCACAGAGTCAAGGCCAGCACACACCCCACTCTCACAGAGTCAAGGCCACCACACACTCCTCTCTCACAGAGTCAAGGCCAGCACACACTCCACTCTCACAGAGTCAAGGCCACCACACACTCCACTCTCACAGAGTCAAGGCCAGCACACACTCCACTCTCACAGAGTCAAGGCCACCACACACTCTACTCTCACAGAGTCAAGGCCAGCACACACTCCACTCTCACAGAGTCAAGGCCACCACACACTCCACTCTCACAGAGTCAAGGCCAGCACACACTCCACTCTCACAGAGTCAAGGCCACCACACACCCCACTCTCACAGAGTCAAGGCCAGCACACACTCCACTCTCACAGAGTCAAGGCCACCACACACTCCACTCTCACAGAGTCAAGGCCAGCACACACTCCACTCTCACAGGGACACTCTCACAGGCTATGGAGAGTGGCCAGGCTAGCGCTGCTATGACATTTCACTACAGCACAGTCAGGGACACGCTCACACACACACACACACACACACACACACACACACATGCACACACACATGCTCATACACATACACACACGCGTGCTTACATACACCCACACACACACACACACACACACATACATACACTGCAGATGGACAATGATGCACAATGGTTCTCCACACAATCAGTTGTCACCTGTCACTTGAGGGTTTTGGCAAAAGCATCCCTTGTAGACTCAGCGCAGTTGTGGTTTTAGTTGCGATATCCCTGCTCGCCTTCCGTGTCACTCTGGTTGGTGGCTTTGCTGGAGAGGAAGGCCTTGGTTTCAGTGGTCTGGCTAATGGAAAAGAGTGGAGCAGTTACCTCTCGCTCTGTCATGTGCTGTTTAGATATGAGGTGGAATGATTTGTGCGCCATTCGGAAGCCATTACACGTTGAGGATACGCTAACACATTTAGATGGAGAAATGGAGTCGATAGGAAAGGAAACCATTTTCTGGGTGGCGGACAGCAGCCTCAGTAAGCAGCATTTGATAACATCTCAGGGTCAGTTTTAAAAGACAAGCTATTTTGAGGAAATAAATTATGCAATTCTGTAATGTCTGTGATAGCCATCACAGCTTCAGGCAATGGAGCTATCGGCCTCAACAATCATTAACCTAATAAGGAATTTAAACATCCTGCAGCAGCGTCTCTCTCTCTCTCCTCTCTCTCTCTCTCTCTCTGTCTCTCTCTCTCTCTCGTCTCTCTCTCTGTCTCTCTCTCTCTGTCTCTCTCCGTTGAGATAGTAATTTGGCCTCTTAATTTGGAGGGTCGAACAGCCTGGGTCTGAATCACGGAGTGTCCGTTGAAGGAAACTATTTGACTAAGTGTAGCTCATTCAAGTGCAGTGGAATATCCTCTCTGTGATAAGAGCTGCTTTTCAACCGGCCCCTTTAAGCGTTCCTCACAATCCCAACATCCTGCGACATAAAAGGAGCGCTAAAGCCAGGAAGTGAGTTCATTCCTCCAGCTCCATTCACTCAGAAAAGGGGGAGGAGGAGGAGGAGGAGGAGGAGGAGGAGGGAGGGTGGGGGGGGGGGGCAACGGAGAGATGAGAGAATGAGAGAGAGGAGGGAGAGGGGTTGGGGACACAAGAGAGATGAGAGAATGAGAGAGAGGGAGGACAGAGAGAGAGAGAGAGGGCAGAAAGGGATGAGGGGATAATAGAGAGGGGTAGAGACAAACAGAAAAAAAAACAGAAAGAGAGAGAAAGAAAGATGAGACAGGAATAAAAGAGAGAAGAGAGAAAGGCAGGAAAATGAGATGAGAGAGCAAAGAGAGCAACAGGAGAAAGAAAGAGAGAAGGAAAAGAGGAAGAGAAAGAGAGATGAGAGGGGAGAGAGTGGTGAGAGAGGGAGAGAGAGAGAGAGAGGGTGGGGGGCGGGTAGGAGAATGAGAGAAAAGAGGATAGGAGAAAAACAAACAAAAATGAATAAAGAAAGACAGGCGGAAGGATGAGAGGAAAGGCAGGAGGGGCAGATGAGCCACCTGGCCTTCAGCAGAGGCTCTGGTTATCAGTAGGAGAAAGTATGGAGCACACACTCACACACACACACACACACACACATACACAAGCGCGCACATATGCATGCATGCACACTCACACACACACATACACAATAACACGCATGCACGCACGCACATACACACACGCACACGCACACGCATGCATGCAGGCACACACGCACACACGCACACACCCACACACACACACACAAACAAAAGTGTTTGTTGTTAAGCGAGGTGCTCTGG
>PYXC01001717.1:0-10000 GCA_015244755.2 Tenualosa ilisha | reverse complement strand
AGACCAAGCCATCTTCTATTTCTTTGGATTCTGCCGTGATATTCGAAAGTAATATCGCAGTCTCTATCTCTGTCAGTCCTGCTCTCGTTAGTATATTAACACTCCCACCATGCCGAGACGTTTGTTTTTCAGTTCTCCATTCTGAGCGGATGTATCATCCTTGAATGCGGATGAATGAGGCTCGCTAAAACAGCTCTGGGTTGTGTGGTCGGCCATGTGTTGTTGTGATGGATGGTTCATGCATGGTGCACATCAGCTGTGGGATTGACACTCATTGGGAATAGGCCATACCACCCACATATGGGAACACACACAGAGAAGCGACCAGGACACACACACACACACACACACACACACACGTTCGCATTCCCCTCAACCACAGCATTATGGCAACTCACACTCAAAAAACCCAAAACCTCAACACGGAGAAGACAAGCCCCCCACACGCTTGAGGTCTCCTCGGCATCAGTCTCTCACGCTGCCTCTCTGGAGGCCGGGAACGCAGAGGACGACGACGAAACAGGAATTTCATATAGCCGGGCCCACACAAAAAAACACATCTGCACATCTGTTTCATATATGCATTCAAACAGTCGCTCATTGTGACAATCTGCACGAAAAGGAGTCTTAAAAATGCTATGACATGAAACAGGAAATGGCACTTTTATTTGTCCCTTGTTTACATGCGGAAACCTCCAGAAGAATAAGCCTGTTCATCAGCTCTCTGGTGAGCGATGGTCTGACCTCGTCCCTAGTCGTAGAACGTGTCTGGATTTCAAACACAAGGAAAAGCATGCTGGGGTGGTGAGCAGACAGGCAGAGACCCTTTGAATTGAAGGGTCACTGCTGGTTTAAGAGCCAGCAAACACACATGAACTTGTCCTCCTGAGGGGACAGACCTTATGTCTCCTGTCCACAGCGAGAATAAACAAGGCTGACCTGTGTCAAACACATTTACTCATTAACTTCAAGAGAGGTGTCAGACAGTCAGTGTTTGCCAGGGAAGATTAGCCCTGGAGTGTGGTAATAGCATTTACCCTCTAGTGCTAAACCACTGAACAAAAACAAACATGCACCATGAGAGTGTGGGTGTGAGAAACAGAGGGAAAGAGAGGTAGAATCATAAAAAAAGAAAAAAGAGTGAAAAAATGTGTCAAAACAAAAGAAGTCCTGGAAACATGAATTCCTCCGAGACTTTGTTTCTTCTAGAATAATCTTTCATCTGTAGCAGAGTTACTCATCTGTCATTCGTCTGTTTATGCTGACTTTGTGATTGCCTATCTACAAAAACTTTACAGTAAATCTTGTTGTCTTATGTTGTGGTACCCAACCTGAAGCACATCTCATAGTTTGTGCTCGTCTCTGCCTCTCTTGCTGTATGTATTATGGGATGTGGTCTGCGGAACAGCAGCGTTCCATATCAAAAGCCTGGCGGAAAGGAATTGACCATATTACGGTAACGGCATCAGAATGTCAGAAAACAGGAAGTAATACAAAACAGGGCAGTAGTTCTGCAATGTGAAATGAAACAGGCTTCTCTCGGGTATTTGCACTGCTTTGGCAGGCAAAGGGAAGGGAATGGAGTGTAAAAGCAAAGATGAGATGTTAACAAGACAAACATCCATCTGTGCTTGCCCATTTTAGAGCAATTTTCCCACTTGACCTTTGACCCTCTCATGATGCTTAATGCACAAGTGAAGAAAGGGCAGCTTGCCATACGACACTGTTTGCATCATGCCATGTGGAATTAAAGGAGAAATGCGGTGTGACTTAATCCATAGCCCTGTTGTTTCACAAAGAATTTTATCCTAGCACTAAGATAACTCAAAATAGAGCTAAAAGTCAACTCTTAACTAAGAGTTTTTTTCTTAAAACTTATTCGCAAAGCTGCTAAGGCCTACTTTTCGTTAGGATAATTGACAATTCTGAGGATAAGATAAAATCTCTGTTGTTATGGTTGACGTCAGCTCTCGTGCACACGCCTGCTTACATTTACATCCGTGATTGTTTGATGAGTGACAGGTCTTTGCATGTGCTGCACTATGGTGCTGCGCTGCTGTGGGAGTAGAGTTGTGAGTGAGTGTCAGCGGAGATCACGGGCTACAAAGGAAATGGTGACGGGATACACTTCGGAATGACAAAGTATCGTTGCACCCTTTTTAAATGCATTTATGAGGACATATTTGCTAAACTAATTGAATTTGTCTATGAATAAACTGCACATATACTTTGACAATGGTTTTGGTGGCGTTATTGCATTTCCTGCAGGATGCATATTTATCCGTGATGACAGATACCTTGAATACGTGACCCTGCATGTGCATTTCAAAAGGTTACATACATAAAACTGCTGCCTTCAGACGTTTTATGAACAGGTCTTAGTGAGTTAGAAGTCCTCTGGACTACTCCTGCGCTGTCCCAGACTTAGGTACAACATTTAGCGCTACATTTCTTGAATTAAAATATCAGGAGTCCTGAGGTTACAACTGACACACCCATTATATTTACGAGTTTCTCCAAAATTCATCATTTGGAGCTACTCTTCTTAAGCTATTAGTCTTAAGATTCTGCATAAATATGGACCCAGGTCTGCAGGAAAAAGAATGCGAAAATTTCATTCAATATAGAACAACAAACCGACAGCTAATGTTAACTGAATGGAGCCTAGAACAATTGAACAGAAAGTAAGTTACTGTACCCCATTCAGTTAGTGTTAGCTGCCAGCTCACTCACTTCGTTTATGTTGAATGATGTATGAAACTTTCATGTACTTTTTTTTCCCTACAGGGCCATGAATTGATTCACATCAGATTTCTCCTTTAAAGCCTAAAACAGATGAAAATACTTTTACATCGGGCCGAAGGTGTTCCTTTTTTAAACTACTTAATTTGACATGCCTGGCCACTAATATATTTGAAGGTTCTATACCTCCCAGCATCCTTTGCGAGCTACTGATCAGGTAAGGTTGCCATTCATCATCACCATTGTGACATACAGCCAGCTCCTACCCCAGCAGTGTTGCACTTGACCTCAGTAGTAGTAGGAGTTGAGAACTTAGTGGGGCCTGACTTTATCAAAGAGAGAGGAAGGAAAGAACCATTTAGAGAGGGAGAGAGAGAGAGAGAGAGAGAGAGAGAGAGAGAGAGAAAGAGAGTTAGAGGTGGAGTACATCCTTTCTAATAAAAATCTGTGCTAAGTGATGATGGCACTCCAGAGAGTCTCTCCAGGCAGAGAATGTAAGGCCAAGAGGCCACTGTCATTATGAATGGCTTCCCTTAGAGCCCCTTAGAGCAGGGAGGCTGAGTGGTGATGTCTGGGCAGAGTGTGGGGGTTTGGGGTGGTGATGACTGGGGTTGGCTAAGGGGGTTTGGGGTGGTGATGACTGGGGTTGGCCGAGGGGGTTTGGGGTGGTGATTGGGGTTGGCCAAGGGGGTTTGGGGTGGTGTTGACTGGGGTTGGCTGAGGGGGTTTGGGGATGGATGCACAGGGCGCCTGCTTTAGATAGTGAGAACAGTTCATCACAAGAGCAGATAATGGGTTGCACATTCTTGAGTGTGTGCATACACACACACACACACACACACACACACACACACAAATACATAGACAAACATGCATATACATACATAGACACACACACATAAACACACATGCACACATACATACATACATAGACACACATATGCACACACACACGCACACATGCACACACACACACACACACACACACAGAGAGAAACAGGTGGGGCATGATATGAATCACTCAAAGGCTAAAATGGGGTCACCCGCAAGTTTCATTCTTACTCATGGAGAAATTGGCTGCTTGTAACGCGTGTGTGTTCCATTACCGTGGCACCTCGGCACAGAGCGGCCCGCTGCGCTCCACTGTGCTGCGATGCGTTGCCTTGCGTTTCCCCATGTTGCTCCGCTCCGCGTCACACTGGTGGGGCGCCTGGGCCCCAGTCTCCTCCTCCGTTGAGTGATCCTCCTCCAGAACAAGCAGCCATGTCAGAGAGGGGAAGCCATCAATCCATATTCTACCAGGGCCCTTGGACACGTGCTTTTGTCTGTCTGGCTTTTATTTATCTTCACCGGCTCCTTGTGTGTGTGTGTGTGTGTGTGTGTGTGTGTGTGTGTGTTATTGCACAAGACAACCCGCTCGCTGATGATCCAGAACGTTCCATGCTCCTCGTGAATCCATTTCCTGTGGCGGAAGAGAGAAGCAGGAGACTTTCCTTTGTCTGGAAGTCCATACGGCTGACATTGGTCACGGACCTCCTAGGGCCCAACGCTCACTCCCAGGCAGAGGCAAACATCTATCTCAGGGCTTGAGCTCAGCACCACAAGGCTTATCAAATCCACTGCAGCCAATCTCTCTCTTTTCAGCAGCTTTTTTTTTTATTATTTATTGGGCCTTGTGAAACAGGGATGGCAAAAAGCAGAACAAGATGTCAACAACTTGGCTATTTTCCTGTGTATCATAAATCATTCTGCATGCGAGAGAAACAAGTTTATCACTTTCATGTGTGACTGACGACAATTTTTTTTTTACCCCCGTTATACGATATTTGACTATTTTTAAATCATTGGTCAGAACATCCATTAACTAAAACTTCAATTTAAACAGTGGAGGAAAAATGGCTGCAAAGACAGATACCATAAAAACCACATACCATAGAAATTCCTCTTCCCTTTGGTTTTCCAGTTGCCCTTTTTTCCTTGCATGAGTGCTTCTGGGAAGAGTCCACTCATTGTCCTTGATGACCCACGTAATGGAGGGAAAAGGTCTAGTGACTTCAGAGGGGTCGGGGGGGGGGGGGGTGCTTCTTACAACGCTGGAGAAATACCTCGTTAGACAGGCTCTTTTATGGCACCCATACACACACACACACACACACACACACACACACACACATACATTTCAAAGCCACTGCTAAAGACTTCAGAGTCATCTCTTTCAGTAGACACAGAATATACAGTGACCTACCTGACAACGGTTCATATATCTCCATGCATGAAATTGAAGGTATATTTTTCTATAACATGCTAAAGTATGGTCATGCTTTGTCATAACAAGGCCTCTGGGATGCAGTCTGATCAAAGAGAACAAGACAAGCAGCGTTAGCAGTATTTTTGCCTCTCAGTGGAACATATGAACTAATATGGACCCTCTGCCTTCACCATAAACATCAGCTGCTGGACAGAAATATAGGCTTCCACTGGGACATACAAATGACTTCTTCTACCCACAGCACTAAACCATTTTCTTTCCAAAAATAACATTTTTCTACATATTTAATTAGTATAAATTGGTTTGGCAAGAGATGAGTGGCTCAGATTGTTGAAATTAACACTCAGCAGGTTTTGTGCACAACTGCCTCTTTATACTGACAGTACGAGGGAGACAAAGAGTGGACAAGAGAGTGAGAGAGAGAGAGAGAGAGAGAGAGAGAGAGAGAGAAATATATGTGTGAAATTACAGCTCAGCCTGTTTTTTGATGGTTTTAACACCATTTAAATGCCAACCTCAAACGTATGAGCAGTCCAGCCAAAACAAATGAAGATCTGTCCTAATGCACACCAGACCCAGACTCTCTCTCTCTCTCTCTCTCTTGCTCTGTAGCACCCCAGGGGCATTCATTTGCTCTGTTTGGGCTGGATGCCTCTCCTGCCACAGCAGATTGTGTTATTGTGGCACTGAACAATAGTCAGACTGTTTGGAGGATTAAAGAGTGAGAGAGAAAGAGACAGAGACACAGAGTGAGAGAGGGAGAAAGAGAGGGAGAGAAAGAGGGAGGGATAGAGAGAGAGAGAGAGAGAGGAAGGGAGGGAGAGGGGTCAGTCCAGCTGTGGACCAGACTGAACTGACGAGGAGAAGGAGAGAAGATGAGAAACTGATGTTGCCTGATGTGAACAGGTGGGAAAATAATTCAGGTCCTAAAGGACTTTCATTCCTGGAGTTGAGTTCTATTAGCATGTGACAAGTACAAAATAAACAGACAAACAAACTAACAATGGAATGTTAGAACAAGTCATGATTAAAACTGACATACTCAAACTGCATGCTCAAAGTTCAAAGAGTCAGAAAGGACCTTACATTTTTGTGGGTGTGGTGGAGCAGTGGTTATGTCGCTCAGCTGATAATCAGGTGGCCCGAGTTTGATTCCCAGACCCCGTATTGCGAGTCTGTGTCACTATGGATAAAAGCAACTGCTAAATACCTGTCAACAATCTTTAAACTTTTTGGAACCTCTTAACACCCAGTCTTTGTCCTAAGCTAACACCCTATCCATACCCTTACAACCAGTATGGATCTGTATACATTTGTTTTCTCAGCTTAAACTGTGCAAACTTCTGGCTGGGCTCGGAGCACAGAGACTGGCCTGATGGAGTGTGACAGCACAAAAGCCTACGGGGTTTATCAGGTCTTGTTTCTTTTCTTACGCATAGAAAATAAGGGGGTTTGAGGTTTTGATACACACCTCGTCCAACAGCTAACAGCTGGCAGCACATCCTGGGTGAACCTTGGTGAGCGAGCCCCTTTGGAGAGCCCTGAAACTGAGACTAATGTTTCAGCAAATTAAAGAATTCTTCACTGCTGTCCTCACATTATTCTCTTTCAAGGCTATGTCAACCCCGACTCAACATTTAAGGCACATTGGAGAAACCTACTCCAGTTTTTCTTTTTATGTGGAACCCAAACATCATTCTGGTGTCACAGATCCTTTCCAAAGGCTTAGATGAGGATTGTATGCCAAAGTATATCAGGCCAGCGAAATCTCTTTGTTGTGTGTTTGTGTATGTGTGTGTGTGTGTGTGTGTTTAGCTTGCGGTGTTTGCCAGACTCTGTCGGGCTGCCTGTGCAACTGTATTATGTGATCATATTCCCTGGCTGAGCCCAAGCCTATCTTGAAGACTGGTTCAGAAGGTTGCGATCTGGGCAAAATTATTCTCATACTGTGAGTCAAAACCCATTTTGAACCGCTGCGCTGTGAGCCATCTCTATGGGAACCCAGGCCAGTTCAGTGCATGCAAAAAAAAAAAAAAACACACACTCCCGGCTAGTATTGGGTTGCAGAGGCTTTTTTATCTTTCTGTTTTTTTTTTGCAGGTGTCATGAAAAGATGCATGATAAAACCCAAGCTGATTATCTCTATAAATAGCTGTCAAGAAAAAAAATAACAAAAAAATCAACCTTGACCACCTGTAAGATATGGTCTGTTGGTCTGTATTTTAGTTAATTCACATAAGCTGTTGTAAGTATTAGGGTGAAAACATAGCGAAACGTGAAATCTCACGGATGAATGGTGAAGTAAATGAATAATCATTTTTTTCATTAATTCATATAATATTTTGCGTCGTGCTCTGGCAGGATATGATGCAGCCGAACCATGGGATTCAATGCAGAGGGGTGATCTGGAGAATCACTTGTAAAGTTGTGACTAGGACCTGAAGAGTGAAAGATGATAAACAGGCAGCTGAGTCAACACCTACAGTGATCTTTTCAAGCAAGTCGAGTAATCTTTTCAAGTTGTGTATTCTACTCTGTCCTGTTCCGTTTTGTTCTGTTCTGTTCTGCTCTATTCTATTCTATATTGTTCTGTTCTGTTCTATTCTATTCTATTTTGTTCTGTTCTGTTCTATTCTATTTTGTTCTGTTTTGTTCTGTTCTGCTGTATTATATTCATCCAAGCTGCAGTCAGAAGAGTTTCCAACTGTCTTTCTTTATACTTAGTGAATTAGTGAAGTGACAACAAGTTTCTGATCCTCGACACGCTCAGTGCTTGTGTCTCCATTGCCACTGTGCCAGCCAAACACCCTTACTGACTGGCTAGAAGTGTGGGGACTATTACAGAATCAGACCTCTTGATCGTGCCTCAGTCATGTGTGTGTATGTGTCTGTGTGTGTGTGTGTGTGTGTTGTCGCTGGGTTGTTCAGCTTGTCAGGGAAGACAAATGAGCCGCCCAGACACACCAGGGAAGATGTGTGCTGTTGCCCACACTGCCTGGCGCGTGGTGGGCAGACAGCTTCACCCGAGCAAGGAGGGCAAGCTGGCAGCTGTGTGTGTCAGTGTGTGCTTCTAATGCACAAGCCGTCAAATTGACAAGAACACCAGGCTGGATCAAACCAGAGAGCCAGGGGCCCAGACACACCACGCCTAGCCCAAAGCACGTTCCTATGGGGGGACAGATGATGAAGCTGTTGCCCCCTCACCTCTCTCTTTCTCTCTCTTTCCCCGTCATTCCCTGGAGACTGACAGCCTACTAGTTACCACATGAGAAGAGAATCCAACTTCACTTCACACACTCTTTTCCATGCTAAAATGCACAACCACACACATACACACACACACACACTCATACACACACACACTCTTGTCTGAGTTAAATGCACAAACACACACACACGCACACACACACACTATAAGTCCACGTCCCTCTCTCATCCTGTTACCCTAATACATTTAATCTAATACACCTGAAAGGGTATTTAATCATCCCAAAACAAAGAGACCGTCTTTAAACCCACAGATCCCACCCATTACAAAGGGGAACTTTGGTCTTCCTGTTTAAGGATTTGAAGATGATTACCTGTTTAGATCCCACCTACGGTCACATCTCTCTCTCTCTCTCTCTCTCTCTCTGTCTCTTTCTCTCTCTCTCTCTCCGTCTCTTTCTCTCCCTCACGGAAGCATGACGTGAGGACAGATAAGGATCTCATTCCATCTGGTGGAGGCAGCAGGTGAGGGTTCCCCCTGCCATGAATGGGACTGGCGTTGACACAGGAGGATGAGGACATGAATGGGACTGGCATTGACACAGGAGGATGAGGACATGAATGGGACTGGCATTGACACAGGAGGATGAGGACATGGAGGGGACTGGTAGTGACACAGGAGGATGAGGACGGACATAAATGGGACTGACATTGACACAGGAGGACAAAGAGGGACATGAATGAGATTGGCAGTGACACAGGAGGATGAGGGGGGACATGAATGGGCTGCATTGTGTCTCACGGACCACAAAGGTAAACAGCAGACGCCGTGGTCACATGGCTGCCTCTGTAACCACCCAGGGAAGTTTGGTAGAGACACAGCCAGGAGCTAGATGATACCTACCCTTTGATGTGATAGAACAACAACACACACTACCTCAAACACCCCCTTCACACACACACACACACACACACACACACACACACACACACACACAACACACTGCTCTTGCTCTCTCTCTCTTTCTCTCTTATACACACACAAACCACAAAAACATACCTGTCAGTTCCTGGGCTCAAAATCAGATTTTAAACTCTCTCTCTCTCTCTCTCTCTCTCTCTCTCTCTCTCTCTCTCTCTATTTGAAGACTGTTTACGTACGCCCCACCAATCAAGTGGCTGGGAGCACAAAGGTGTGAGGCAACAAGGCGGAACAAGAGCCTGGGGCCAGAATAGGGTATTTGTTAATCAGAGATCCTGGGCAGAGATAGTGCAGCTTGCGGCCGGGCTGAGCAGGGCATTGTTGATCTCCCACAGGCAGGTAGAGACTGTGGGGCCTTGTCAGCGCACCTCGGGAGTAGGGACGCCATAATAAGCTCATTTATCCTGCTGATCAGAAACTACAGGAGGATGTAGCTTAGGATTTCGTGCGTCAGCTATTTCATGATCTATCCAAACACACCAACAAAACACGTAAGGGCAATGAGCATTATCATGAGCCACAATCTCCAGGCATCTTATTGCTTTTTTATATCACCCATAAAGCTGATTGACAGCTCTATTGTAAATAAGACAGGTTAGCAGAGACGAACACATGGGCTGGGTACATGTGTATGTACATGCCAAGCAAAGACACATTCAAACAGGCCAATGCCAATGTGAAACAACCACTAGGAAATATAATCCAAACACATGAGAACAGGGAGTAATGGAACTTGAAACTGAAAACCAGATTAGATTATATGCTTTTTTGAAATGATTTTTGTTCAGTATCATTTTCAC
>PYXC01001716.1:1367500-1390000 GCA_015244755.2 Tenualosa ilisha | reverse complement strand
ATATTTGAGGTTCGTTTGTAGTTTTGTTCAGCACATGTGGGCTTCAGGTCTCTTTAATGTCTGTCCTAGAGCCTTGTGGTTGTCCACATGCTGGGAAACGCAGTTGAGAATGACTCCAAATCATTGCCCTTTTCAGTGAACTGGATTGCAATTAATCCCTTTGACTCTTGGAACTGACCTCAGCTCATCAAATGACTGCCGTCGCATCTGGACAGCTTGTTTTGTTTTTGTTTTTGTTTGTTTGTTTTTGAACAGGGTGATCCCATTTTAGGTGTAAATGATAATGGACCATTTATAGCATTAGCCCAGTAATATAAAATGCATCTATATTGTGGGTGCCAATCTCCATTCAATAAACAGTTCCTGTTGAGGGAGAGATTCTAAATGGGCCCCAACTGTGGTTGTTATCTGTTGTCTCTGCTTGTGAATAAAGTACAGTCTGATGTGATTTGTACAGGGACCTGGCCTGTTTTGATTAGTTTCTATCTATTGTAGCGTGACAAGTCTCTGGCTTGTATTCTTATATACGTCAATATGCTAATTTTTTACAGCTTTCTACGCCATGAACTCCCTCTGTGTGGTTGGGGGAAAGACAACAAGCTCTAATTTTGTTGTGCAATGGGGAAGTGGCATTCTTAAAAGTGCCCAAATGAGACCTGGTAATGGTACATCATGAAGGCATAATTCTTTTCTTTCATCCTGTGTGTGTGTGTGGTGCATGAGTGTGTGTGTGGCTGCGTCTGTGTTTGTGTGAAAGAGAGCGCAAGCATGCTCGTCTGACTTTGTGAAGGGAAGGTCACCATATGGTGCAGAACAGGTAAGAGGAACAGAGGTAATGTCATTTGAAATCATTAAAGACGTCAGCACACACACACTGCCTCAGCTTTGTCTCACAAAAGGGAAGGTCACATCACGACTTGTCATGTAGTGCAACAGTGTGCAGATGTGCAACCTTGTTGCTGTCGAAAGCCTTCATGTCTTGTCTGAAAAGAGTCTTACCCAATCATACAACCTTGTTTCTGTCTGAAATTCAAATTCAATCAATTCTTACCTAATTTCACGATTATTTACTGAGGTTAATGCATTGATTTTGCTAAATTTCTTTGTCTATGCACTTAATACATGGATGAGGGCTATATAGAGGATTACATTTCTTTTTATCATTCAAATTGATCTGACTATGACAATGATGACTATGTCTGTTTTTGTCAACAGCTTTCATGTCTTCCATCCAGACCATTTTTAATACCAAATGTGAAAACATGACAAATCCACAGATGCTCAACATGAGCAAGCATTCTCTGTGTGTGAAAGTAGCAACACTTGACCCCTGTCTCAAAATGCCTGATGCATTTGGGTTTTTGAATTTGAGGGTATTGGACCTGGAAAGTTTTTGAAAAGTCCTTAAATGTGTCAGACCTGAATGAATGAACAATACATTTAGACTCCATCTGTGTCCCTAATGCCTTAACCATTTGGCACAGCACATTTTATAATACAAGCCTGTCTACCACTTGGGCACTACATGTTACTCACAAATAGCTTGCTCAATACCCCGGCAATGTTTAAAGCCACATAAGTATACATTATTTGAAGAATGGAGCATATGCAATTTCGGCCTTATTTTGACAAAATCACATATAATACGTTTTCAAAGGTAAGACTTTTTCTTTCTTCATAATTATGTTAAAATGGAGTCAAATAACATTTTCATTTACTTACCTACAAAAGCAAAGATGGCACATGTTGGAATCAGAGTTGACCTTTATTTATTGTCTATTTGTACACACACAAGCCCTTTGCTTCCAGACCATGGTGTTACTCAAACATACAGTAAATGGGACTGCATTTATATAGTGCATATCTACTCCTACGAGCACTCAAAGCGCTTTACGACGCATGCCTCACATTCACCCATTCGCACATCAGCGCGGAGGCTGCCATGCAAGGTGCCAACCTACCACCGGGAGCAATCTGGGGTTCAGGATCTTGCTTTGATGGGGTCAGACGGAGCGGGGCTCGAACCTGCAACCCTCCAGTTCTACCACCCGCACCTCCATCGCCCCAGTGCACTACAGTAAGTAGACAGTGACAATACTGTAGCATCAGCAGCAACGGTTGTCCCAAAATTCCATGCAAGGTGGGGTCTGTAGATTTATGTTATAATGTGAATTCTGTTCTGTGGACAGTCAGCAGGGTGACGGTATTGGCCACCATCTTCACAATTAGGAAACAGATTAAATTAACAGGTAATTTACTGGTTCACTATAATATGTAGACAACATATACAGTTTAAAGAGGCATATTTAACTATACGAACAGAATTCAACAAACAATTCATATATAAAGTAGAGCTTTGTTAACATGTTAATGACACATTAAGGCAATTTAACACAATTAGAATGAAATGTTTCCCTTTAATGCAGAGTATTTAAACAACAGTGAAATCAGCCGTTATTGGTCAAATGTGGCTTTACAATCTATGAAGTCAGCGTGCAACGTGTTTAGTAAGTTTATGTACCTGAAATGCGGTACCAGTGGTGAGAAAATGGAGTCCTGTGTGTAATGGCTGATAGACTATGAATGTAAATATGATGGCACATTTCCTTGCTTGTTGAGTTTAGGTAGCCTAGCAGTTTCCAAATCCTCCAATGAAAGATTACTTACATTTACATTTATGCATTTAGCAGACTTTTTTTTATCCAAAGCGACCTACATTTTGTCAACTATCAATTGTTCAGAGCCAGTCTCTCCTAGAGCAATTTAGGGTTAAGTGCCTTGCTCAGGGGCACAACGGTGGCAGCTGGGATTCGAACCTACTACTTTTCAGGCTACTTGTAAGGTTCCTTAACTGCTACGCTACCGCCCTTGATTGAACTGTCCAAAGTAAAACTACATCCTCTTTCCTCGCCTGAACGCAATTGTAGTCATGACAACAAAACAGCCTCAATAAACTATGTCTCTTATTGCTTGACATCCCTAATATAAAGCGATACACAGGTTATGTAAAAACACAAAACAGTGAATGTAAAGTCCAGTATGGGGTACAAACAATAATGAGCATTGTAGAAGGTGCTTCAAAATAATACGTAGACTGAGATTGCTAGCTACTGCTTAGCGGTTTATAAGGATGATGGCATTGAGATTGCTAGCTACTGCTTAGCTGTTTATAAAGATGATGGCATTGAGATTGCGAGCTACTGCTTAGCTGTTTATGAAGATGATGGCAGTAGGGGTATCTGATTGCCATGGTGCCTGCAGTTTAGTAGTGTAACCGAAGTCATCCCGCACGGTCCAGCCTGGGACTCAAACCTGCGACCTCACAGCAATCTCAGATCGAGAGGCAAGCAACCCAAGCTTAGTCTCCCAGTCAGTCCCAGTTTCCCATTTATCATCTCATAGTGCATTAAAAATAAGTCAGCGCATGTTTTTCTCTGAAGCAGCTTTAAGCTGTCGGACATTTTTTTTTCTACAATCAATAAAACCTTGATGTAGACAGATACACATCAATACTTTGATATATAAAATGCACAGAATAATCACAGAATAACCCTGTTTAGAAGTTAGTCCCATACTGGCCTTCAAGCTGCCAATTAAATGTGTAAATGCATATTATTGAATAGATGGAATAGATAGTGGGATGGAGTGCACCCCCCCCCCCCCCATCTCTTTTCTAAGACAAGTTAGATCAACACACCATCTTATATTGGACTCTTAACAAGGGTTCAGAGAAAGGAGTGCTTTCTCGTCAGTATAGCCTACAGCACACAGTGAGGCATGTTTTATAGATGATTCCCTGAGTCAGTAAATATTGAATATTCCCTGGAATCAAGTGTAAATAGACTTTTAGAATTACACGGCAAGAAAAGGAGAGAGAGGCACCGCCGCTGACGCAGACCCTGGAAATCTGATGAGTCACCAAGGCAACTGGCAACCTTGCAGGAATGCCACCATCAAAACAAACTTTTAATAGCTGATTCTCTCTGATAAGACCACCACCAAAACATTTAAAGAGGACTTTACATGCTGGTTTTTTTCTTCTTCTTCAAAATAAATGGTTTGGAGAGAATGCAGACGGCATTGATTAAATGACTCGCTTTAACTTTGTGCGGGTCTACAAAAGGGCAACCATGTGCTGAAGGCTGTTCCGCTGTGTCAGTGGTGTATGAAGGACGCAGAGGACTGAAGATTGTTCTCTTAGCGTCTCTTCTTCACACACTTGTGCGTCTCTCTTCTGCTGTTGGATCTTCAGCCAAATTCTGTTGGCTTTCTCTGCCTACGCTGTATGTATGTTGACACTGTGTAGATTGCATGCTTACATTGCTTGCTTCTATTGATAGTGAAGAAGATGAGGGTAGTTTTTACACAAAAAAAACAATGTTAAAGGGGTCATAGAGTACAAACGATTTTGACCTGGGCTTTGTTGAATTAGGAGAGGTTGTGCATGGCCACAGAGCTGTTATGAACATGAAACATGGTTGTGCCCTCCTTCATATGTGAATCTGGAACGAAGGAGTAGCCACTAAAACATGGGCAAATTAGAACAAACCATGGTTATGATGTCACATTCAGGAAATCAACTATAGTTTAATTGTGGTTGCCAAAGAGGGTGGGCAAAACAATAATTTCAATTCCCAATCTAAATCTAACTATGATAAATCAAAGTTAAAAGAAAACAGTCTATTTCAACATTAGAGAACAAGGTACAATACTCCAATCATCGATTCTATGACCCTGTTAAGTGTTTTTGGTTGAGTTTAACAGGTACATTCCTTCCTCATTTTCACAAAGCTTATGACAAATTGAGCCAGTGGCTTCCAATCAAGCAACCTCTTTGAGATGCCCCTGTGAAACAGGAGAGCTGGAATCTGTTGCTGGTTAGAGACTATGATCATTTTTTTCAAGCTGTTCCAAGTGGGATTGTTTGCCCATGAGCTCTGCTATCTCTATGGTTACTAATTCCTCTCCAGTGTCTGTTCTCATCTCCCGAAAGACAATCGGCCCCCCCCCGCAACACACACACACACACACACACACACACACACACACACACACACATACACACACACGGATGGTGAGCTCTTTGCTTCTTTTTCCCTTGCTCTCTCCTTGCTTCCCATCTCCTCTTTTGGCAATTGATCATTCAAATCAGGCACATAGTACATAGAAAATCGTCTTTGGTCTGCTCTAGCCAGTCCAAATTGCTTTTTGCATGGCCATGACGAGTGCCCGCATTGGAGGGTGCTCAGTGACAGTGACACTGAGTGTCCGCTACGGGCTCAGTGTCCGCTTCGGAAAACAGGCAGCCAAGATCTTTATCCATAATGATTCGAAATTGTGGGGATCCAATTTGCAGCCTCCTCTTTGACTGTGAGGTCATTACTGAGGCAACAGCCAATGAGATTCCCACACTGATTTGACTTTATTTTGTGTCGTCTATTTATTTGCTCTTGTGCATGTTGACAACTCATTGTCCAGTCCTTCAACGTGTTGGCCAAGTGACTTAACAGAAAGACATCTAGTGTTGTTAACAGATTGACATGATTGAATGATTTGAAACTCAAGACAATTATACTGTCATGACTTAACCATGCTTACATTTACAAGTATTTGTCTTACAGCCATTTACATATATTTGACAACCTCTTTTCCAAAATGCAATATCTCTGTTTTCAAAAATAGCTTCACAAATATGAATAAAATCAGTTTTGTTGTTTTATTGATTAAGGACGAATCAGATAACATTAACTCAACTGCAACTGAAACTAAACTGAAATCAAAATGAAAAAAAAGAAAGAGAGATTTATTAACACTGAATTTAAATGGCCTTTTTTCAAAAAAAAAAACAAAAAAAAAACACTTCATTTATCCTCATAAAATCTTTTGCAAGCATATAATGGTAAAACTTGTGAAACAGATGTAATCTCTTTGTTTCTTCATTTGTCTCTATCTATGGAGCGTGATATCTCCCCCTCCTCTCTTTTGGCCCATCCTCCAGGCCTCTTCTTCTCTCCATTTTCCTCTCTTTCAGGCCACTTCATCTAATGCACATGCAGATATGCTGACCCTCTGTGATCTGAGGGACATTTCACATGGTGGAGGAGAGAAAAAACTCTAGCCCTACCTATGATTACTACTTACTAAACAATAGAGCCTGATGAGAGATAATTTCAGATCTGTCTGAGAAATCGAGTGGATGAAAAGACAGCTCTATAATCTTCAGTGAGAGGGTGAGAACGAGAGGGGGGGGGGGGGGGGGAGAGAGAGAGGGGGAGAGAGGCAGAGACCGAGAGGGAGAGAGTGAGAGGGAGAGAGAGGGGGGGGAGAGGGAGGGGGGGGGGGGTGAGAGGGAGAAAGAGAGAGAGAGATAGCGAGAGAGAGAGATAGAGCGAGAGAGAGAGAGAGAGAGATGTTACAGTCAGATAGCAAAGGAGCCTGAAAGAAGTGTGTTATGAAGCTATGCCTGTGGGACTTGAAGACAGTTGAGGAGAGTTTTGTGTGTGTGTGTGTGTGTGTGTGTGTGCTTCCAAAGCATTTGTAAGCGAGAGTGCAAGACAGAGCTTGCAACCCTTTTTCAGCACACTGCTGGTTTTTGAACCGTGAACATGGCAGGTATTTTTGTTGGTGAGCGAAGGGGATTTCAACAGCCGGCTGGGGTGGGGTGGGGAGGGTGGGGAGGGTGGTGGTGGTGGGGGCCTCTGGAGCAACCACATCCAAAATCCTCCCACCAACAACTCCACTTTGCACTACCTCATCCTCACCTCCTCTTTCTCATCCACCACCTTCTCCACGACCTCCTCTCCCCACCACCTCCACCTCCACCTCCTCTTCCCCAACACCTCCATCAGAGCCTAAACAAAACACCAGGACCTTGAGTTATACACCCGATACTCACACTTGCTTCTTGCCTGTCCCAGACTCCCAGTAGAAAGTGCGTCTGAGGGGTTGCAGCGGAAGGGTGGGTGGGGGTTGGGGTGGGTGGTGCGAGATCTGCTATCCAGTGGGAAAATCCAATTCCTCTCCCACTCTTGTCGTCTGCCACCCACCAGTCACCGGCTTTCCACCGAGTGCCAATGCTTCCCCTGGCCAGACCGGTGCTGATTGAATATTTAGCATGCTTTAATTAGCCTGTTGTCTCGCTCGATGTAGCATGTATAATTAAACAGAGACTGACACCGCCGCGGCAAAATCACAGGGCTCTGGCAGAGATGGCAGGCGTGGGTCTCACTTTCCCATCTCTCTCTCTCTCTCGGTGTATGCGAGTATGTGTGTGTGTGTGTGTGTGTGTGTGTGTGTGTGCGTGTGTGTGGTTTAGGACAAGATGCAGTTGCTTATTGTTTCAAAACAAAGTCCTTATCAGTTTACTTTTGTTCATATTTCAGTCAGTGAAGATTAGTGTTACACACAGTGAGGTAATGTGTATTATCTTGAAAATACACACCCCTCCCAAAAAACAACAACAAAAAACCTTCTATATTCCTAAAAAATGATTAAACATTTGGTTTTGTTTGTATTTTTTTGTTTGTCTACATTTTTCAGTCCTCCTTGATTGTATCCTTTGTCACTCGGTTCTCCTATCTGTTGTGCTGCCCATACTCTCAAACACATTAAGTAGGTGAACCACCTTGCTGTTATAACTTTGTGTGTGTGTGTGTGTGTGTGTGTGTGTGTGTTACCACAGATGAGAGATCCAGAGAGAGTGCCAGACGAGCTTAAACAGTATTACTCCTTGAACAGATACTGAAGCCACCAAATCAGCCGTACCCACCCCACTGAAGCAATGCATGTGTCCTGAATTAGGAGGCATTATAGTCCTTGACAAAAAAAAAAGTACCTCCACTTCCCTGCAGACAGTAGGAGTTTAAAATTCTCAGCGGTGGCTGGACAATGGAGTGGCGTATCGTGATTAATGCGCTTGCCGCACGAGTGTTTTTCCTGTTGTGTCGCAGAGAGAGTGTGGTGGAGGGAGCGATTTACGGGTAATAACAGCGGCAGCAATGATGGCACACCATTACAGGCCCTCTGACTCCACTTACACACACACACACACACACACACACACACACACACACACACACAGGCGTGGTTGAGGACTCGCTACATGCGCAATCTATCATTTCAGTGGAACTCACTTTAATGCAATTGTTTTTTTTCCCCTGTTTTTATGGGGTTTACTTTTTGTCTGCCTTGTGATCTTCTCTCCGTTCCTCTCCATGTCTCTCGCTGTCCGCGTCCTTTTCTGTTGGTGGAAAAATGCTTTTTTAAACCATGCTTGATATGGATCGCTCCCAATGAGATCATTTTACGTTCAATAATGTGAAGGAAAACTGGCCAAAAAACTGAGAACTGAGCCTCTGAGAAGACTCTACTTAGTAGACCTACGTCCGTGTGCTCATACTGCTGTGTGTCCAACACGCCATCCTGATGATCAGATGAAAGTTATCAGACACTTTTCAAAGTAGCCCTCCCCATCCCCTACACCCACCACCATCACCACCACCTCTACCTCCTTCTCATTCCGCCTTTTGTCCTTCTTCCTCTCTCTCAGCTCAGCTCAGCTTGTGATCTGATTAATCAATTTCCCTCGTTACGACAAGCCCCTTCTCCCCTCTCCAATTAGGCATTAGGCTTGCTGCTCTGTTTGCTCAGTTGAGATGCTATTTGGGTCGTTGGAAGACCGAGGGAGAGTGAGTGAGTGAGTGAGTGAATGTGTGAGTGGGTGATGTCACCATGAGCTGATGCCACTTCTGTACACCTGACTTCAGTGGCCAATCCATCCTTCCCTAGACTCCCTACAGTGCTAGTCTGGATTTGATTCCGTTGAGCTCGTTGTCCAATCAGCGAACAAAAGGAGGCGTTGTGAATGCGGAGCTAGAATGTTATCAGTCAAGGCAAGCTATCAGTCGGGGGCTGATCCAATCTTTTTCAACTTGAACACCTTAAGCAAGCGATCGAATCTCACTACCGAATGCCCAGACCCTCTGTAAGTGTACAACGAGGGTCTGGTTTTATTACCAGGCTACCATATATTGCATTTTTGTAAGGATTAGCTGATCTAAACAAGTGGACAGAGTAAAAGGAGGAGAAAATGGCAGAGAGAAAGAAAGATTGAAAGAAACAAAGAAAGAAAGAAAGACAAATAGGGTCTACCCTGATTAGGTAGCCTAATGGACAACTCACAGAGCTGGTTAAACACTGAAGAGGAAAGGGCTGCTACCTCCCAGAAAAAAGTATAATACAGGTAAAGACATGTAATTGACAAATATATAAGCTATGTCTTCTACAAATATTCATATACTAGCCAGAGACGGTTCTAAAGTGACGGTTCTTTGCTGTAAGTACTATACACATTTATGAAACATACATTTTAAAATGCCCACTTCAAGACATATATATATATATGATCACATAAGTTAATGTATGTGTATATACATTTCCTATTATTCTTCTAAAATGTGATAAAGGCCATTTACTGTATATAAAATTTTATATATAAATATATATAAAAAGTCTTTTTTTTTTTTAATTTTCAGCTAACATCAGACAGTTGCAGTTGGGTTGATGTTTGATCTGATTCATTAATCTCATGTTGAGAAGCACAATAACATT
Source organism: Tenualosa ilisha (assembly GCA_015244755.2). NCBI lineage: Eukaryota > Metazoa > Chordata > Actinopteri > Clupeiformes > Clupeidae > Tenualosa > Tenualosa ilisha. The sequence goes on along the minus strand of PYXC01001716.1, from coordinate 1,380,391 downwards.
TTTAAAAATATTTTTTAATGGAGACATAACGCTTTATAAAAGAGCACCACACACACACAAACACACACACACACACACACATACACACCACAACAACAGCAACTCCACATGCGCACACAAAAGAGCACCATGTAGCCTACATACTGCATTTTTGTATGGGTTGGCTAATCTGGTTTAACAGGTGGTGTCTGGAGGAGGTAGCTGACTGACGCAGTGGCCATGCAGTTTTGTGTTTTTCCAGAAAGGGCCACGGGTCCCATTGTGTGTGACAGGAGGGTTTGGGGATCATGTCAGTTTGTCTCCCGTATCTACAGCCACTTGGTTCTCATTTAGACAGGAGATAAAATGTTTCCCTCAGTCTTCATGTTGTCAACAGATAACTTAACATAACATGACAAACACTGTAAACATTATGTGTTTGAAGCTGTGCAAACATGATGCATGCAAGCATTATGTCAGAGCCACTGCTGTCAACCATACGATCAGCTTCAACTTAATGATATAACTTGCCTAATTGTATGCGGTGATGCAGAACAGAGTACAGAATGACAAGGTAGATGTAGAAGATGTGAATCATGAAGAGAGAAAAATATCCCTATCCACGAGAGCCAGGTGTAAACAAACGAAGAAATCTCATTTTTCTCTGAACATGTCGAGACATACAGTAGGTGTTAATTATTAATTCTGCACAACGGTTAATTAATCCATTCCTGCACATTTCTATTTGTAAAAGCGTCAGCTGGAAAAATGTGGATCATTTTACTTATGCATGAGAGGAGTGACTGAACAAGTTGGTCTCAAATCAAAGTGGTGTGATTTTCATGTCAAGAAGAAGAGAGGTGATGCAGTGTGAGGTGGGGGGAGTGGGGCTGGTGTGTGTGTGTGTGTGTGTGTGTGTGTGTGTTGGGGGGGGGCGGTAGAGAGTGAAAGTGCGCAGCTAAATGAAAGAGTGCGGTGCAACCTGGACAGGTGCTTTGATAGAGTGTGGGTTGCCGTGGCGGCCTGGCGATGAATGGCCCGTGCGATCCGGGCCCCGTATTCATCAGACGACGGAGGCCCCTGTACCGCGCTTTGTCTTAATGAGCGATTCTGTTTACTCATCCCTTTCTCTCTCTCTCTCTCTCTGCTCATCTCTCCTTCCTTCCCCTTCATCCTCCCCAATATAACTTTGTTCCCCAGAGGGCAAATCCATGAGTTAATGTGTGAGCCCTTTCTCTAGAACACAGAGTTGGGGTAAGACATTATAAAGCACCCACAACACTTTGGGCAGTATATCAAATTTGTTTGTTTATTTATTTATCTATCTATTTATCTTTTTATTTATTTACTTGGTAAGTTACTTTTCCTAAAGGGTGGCATTTGTTCCCTGACCTAACTGTCTTCCATGAGTCATGAGCTATGTATGGGCTTTCTTGTTTGCAGTGTGTTGTTACGCCTCAACGTACGCCCCTATGTGTCTTCTTATTTCTTGGTGGGGCATATCAACAAGCTGTGGCAAAGCCAGGCAACAGACTTATATGTGAAACCCCTGTCTGTGTTAAAGCAGTTCTTGGCAAGCCTGCGATTTTTTTTTACCTCCAGAGCTCCGTCTACAGGCATTTTTTTTTTTTTAAATATCAAGGTTGTTGTACATTCTCAACAATCCATGTGGATTTGTTTGCAAACCAAGGCATAGGAACCAGTAATGATCATTTTTGTAGAGTTATGTAGACTGACAAGGTAATAAATGCCATTTCAGTTTCATTCGCTTTAGGTTTCCGACTCACGTGTTCAAACTGTAAGTGCTTGTAACTGCATGATTAAACGATAGAGGCTGCTGAAAGAGCCTTCATTCACCTTGTAAAGAGCCATTTAACCGTCAAAGTGACTATGAATCTGGTTTAATTACTGCAACCAAAAAAATGTTGCCTGGTACCTCTTTAAATATGAGTCACTATGTTACTGCAAAGCTTTGTGTTGTGTTGTCATTTGTTTCTCTCTGTCTTTCACAGAGTACAGTTGTAATGTGGGGACTAAGAGTAAGTTAGACTCGTCTTCGCCACTCAGTCAATCTGTCAATCACCCACGGTGCCTCATTTTCCCTGAGCCGAACAAGAGCGTGCCTCTCTATCGACATGCCTGTTGGGTGAAGCGCTGGGACTCCACTGCGCTGCCTGCCTTATCTGATATGGCTACAGTGACGCTAATGCCCAGTTACATGTGTGGGTGAGTCCACCCGCCTCCCACTATCTTGCTGATAACTAATTGATAGGACTGGATGGTAGAAGTGAGTGTTGTGTGTGTGTGTGTGTGTGTGTGTGTGTGTCTTCAGATGAGGAGGTGATGCAGAAGGAAGGCTCTGTAGCGATCTTTTATCCTCTTTAGTCCCCACTGTGTGTAGCAAGTGATATGGGCGCCCAATTAGATTCAGATTCCCTTTTTGCTTCTGCGGCCTTGGGGATGGTATTGGGGGGTCGAGTGGATTTAGATTGAAGTGCTCGCTCTCTCTCCCTCTCTCTCTCTCTCTGAGGCTTAGTGTATATATGTGTGTGTGTGTGTGTGTGTTTGTGTGTGCGTATCGCAGATGGAGATCACAGTGAATTTGTTCGGGGGCCGTAATGCAGTCGAGGACGAGGCGGGCAGAGATGGATCTGAAGCTTCTCCCAGCAGTGCCAACACCCAGCTGAGATTTACCCAGGATTCAATTAGATTTACTACAGCTGCCTGCTGCTTTGGTTTTGGGCGTGTCCCTGCAAAACACATGTACACACACACACACACACACACACACTCACACACACACACACACACACACACACACACACACACACACACACACACACACACACCTATCTGTATCCGTGCACACTTACCCCTTCACACCTGTTTAGAGACACATGCACACGTGTGCACACACACGTGACATCAGCCATATGAAAATGTACGCATCAGCTCATACATGGTTAGGAGTGAATCCCAGAAAGTGACAGAGGATTAGAGAGAAAGAAGGATAGAATAACAGAGAGATAAAGAGAAAGACGATAGAATGACAGGAGGAAAAAGCATATCAAGTGACGAGACAATTCTTCACATCATAACGTGGACAAGCAATCATGGCTACTGGCCAATCCCCCCCCCCCCCCCCCCCCCGCTGTTATTTGTATAAGAGGAAGAAATTTGCATATAGGCGGATGGATGGACGGACGGACAGACAGACGGGTAGACATGAAAAATTCATCAATGCAGCTTTTTCTCCCCGGCTGAACTGTTAGCATTATGGCGACATCATACAGCCAAACAACAACATCAACCCCCCACCCCCACCCCACACACACACACACACACACACACACACTTCCTCATCCCCTCCTCATCCTCAGCCCCTGGCTGTCCTGAGCCCACAGTAGTTGAAGAGCGGAGTGGTGGGTGTAATTGAATTGTTTGGGTGCTAAAGAGGTTGATAACAAATGACTCCAGGGGGCCTTGGGCAGGCAATGAAAAACACACACACACACACACACACACACACACACACACACACACACACACACAAATGAACCTGAGGAGAAAGACAGAGTGTGAGACAAGTCAGGGAGGGGAGGAAAGAAGGGATGGAGTGAAAAGAGAAAGGCACGGATGACAGATGACGAGATGAGACAAGACAAAATGAGACAAGACGTTCTGATGTATCTGAACCAGGGTTGAACTTAACCAATGCCACCTCCTTCATCACAAGCACACACACACACACACACACACACACACACAGCAAAAGCAACAGTTGGCATGGCAGCAGTGGCATAAATGAGAGTGACACATGGTCATGCAGCAGAGTGAACAACATGCTGAAAAAGATCACAAACAGCAACAAAACTGGACAAACTAACTTACACCGTAATCACTTATCATTTATCTTGATATTTGTTTTTATGGCCTTTGGGCACTTACAAAGGGAAGCAAAGTGTATTTAAGTGTATCTATCTCAGGGTGAAGTGTGGAAGGAACTGAAATGTGGAAACCTTCTGATAAAGGGGGAATGTTTTGAATGGGAACCAAGATGGCTTCCACCATGTGATCCATTGTGGAGGAAATTGTTTGTGGGTCTTCAATTCAAAGAATATTTTTGCTGAATTGACGGATTTTGGGTGAGATGCTTAGTACTAACTGCTGGATTTTAAGGTATGGCCTTTCACTGATAAGGAAAGAGGTTCACCAACAGACAGAGCCTTCTTTAGAGGGGTATGAGTGGTCATTATAGGCCGGTAGCCTAATTTGTTGGTTGTTTAAGACTTGAAACTCTAGCTACGTGCTGGGAGCACTGTAATAGCAATCTTTAGGAGACTGATGGATTAGGTAATAGTATTTATTGTCACTGTGCTTATACAACATGACTCTTTGTTTGCAACAGGGTAGCTAACTAGTGTAAGATAGTGTAATTTAATTCACTTCCTGGCTACTTGTCCCTCTTGCAGTATATCATACAAACCTAGGTTAATTGTTAAAGAATAAGCTAACTTAACATTAGCCTGGCCTAGCTTAACTTCAAATAGCCTATACCTCAATTTTTCAGCGGCCAGCATTGGCTTTTTGCCTTGATTCTGACATGATGGGAAATGAGTGCAATACAGACATGGTTTGAGATCGGGAAACATCCACAGGATTGCATCTGGCCCCTTTGTGCTATGGGTGCTGTAGTTGGCACATTAAGTGACTATTTTCCCAAAATTTTGGCATTATTGACATGTTGGTAGCTGTAATGTTTTCAGTAGTAATTTCAGCATTTTAGTGCACTTTGTAATGTGAAACGTTGTAGATTCTTTTACGTTCTACAGCCAAATGTAGCAAATGCTCAAATTTAATGTAATCATTCACAATCCCAGCAAATCCCAGCTGCCACTGTTGTGCCTTTGAGCACGGCACTTAACCCTAAGTTGCTCCTGGGGAGACTGGCCCTGAGCAGTTGATAGTTGACAAAAATGTGTGTTGCTTTGGATAAAAGCGTCTGCTAAAAACATAAATGAAATGTAAATGTAATTTCGGATAAAGCATCATGATCTCCAAACCCTCCAGTCCATTTAAGGAAAATGTTGTGATAGTATGACTCTCCTTTTGTATACATTTAGACACACATCCATGCATACACATACACACACCCACCCATTCTACATGCCTACACAAACAGACGGACACACACATATTCTCATACTCAGAAACATAAACAAATACATTAACCCATTAACCCCTCTCTAAAACACACACACACGCACACACACACACACACACACACACACACACACACACACACACACACACACACACACACACACACACACACATACACAGTCACATATGTTTCTTGGGGCTATGACATCAGTAGCAGCCTTTTTCAGGCCTCATGAAATATGCCAGTGAGTAAACCAGCAGTGAGGCAGAATGGGCTGAATGGGCTGTGAGCACACATCCATTAGTCCCTGTCCTGCTCTTTTCCCTTTAACCCTGTCCATCTGGAGCACTTGCTTGTTTAGAGGGGTGCAAAAGCCATTTGCTGGAATGAGAGATGAGCTACTGTAGTAGTTCTCTAAAAGCACCCCCATACAACCCCTGAGTTGTATTCTCACGTGATGGAGGGGAAAATCTTAAAAGCAGGCCAGTCACTGTGCTATTGATGTACAGGCCTTTCAAGTGTTAGCCAGTCTAGTGAAGGTGTTGTAGCCTTGCGTGCTGCAGTGTGTGTGTGTGTGTGTGTGAGTGTGTGAGTGTGTGAGTGTGTGAGTGTGTGTGTGTGTGTGTGTGTGTAAATTCATAAGAGTGGTTGTGTGTATTTAATAGTATGCAAACACTTAGCACACACACAGATCTGCCATTAACAAGCTGCTTATTAACATGCAAATTAATAACATACAAGCCATTTCTTAGTCACTACAAATCACTTGTTAGCCTTACCTTATTCTGCATGACTTTATTGTACCCATACTAGACCATTAACTAAGAATTTTTCCAATATTAACTCCTAATTACTGTTTATTTGCAGATAGTAAGTTAGTTGTTGTATATGAATTATGATTTAATATGCTTCAGTTAGGGTGGGACTTATGGTAGTACAACAGGAACAGTTATTCTCCTTTAGTAATACTGAGAAAAGATGGCGTGTTCATGGTAACAAAACCCATGGATAGAATATTGAATTAGACGGTCGTTTTATAGTTCCAGCTGTGCTTGTCCATGACGCACTCTACAAATGTGTGCGCTCCCCTCTAACGAAAGATACTTCCTGTTTCCTTCCGTCGGCACGCACTACCTCTGCCTCATCCTCTTTCTCTCTTCTCCCAACCTGCTCTCTTATCTTGGTCAGTTTAGACTTGGGCTTTTTAGCTTCCTAATTCTATTTCTTTTTTTAATTCTTATTCTTTTTTCAATATATTTTATTTGTCTCACTTTCATTTGTACAGCAAGCGATTTTTGAAGTTTGGAGAATAGGAAGTTGTGGGTTAAACTCTTGCTTAATTGCAATTAGTTTCATCTACGGTCATTTTGATCTGATCTCAGTGAAGTGTACCGCATGTATTTTTAACGGACATTTCTGTTTTACTTTCATTGAATTTATTGCTTTCTGCTTTAGAACTCCTCACAATACAGCCCAGAAACCATACCCATCGTCACCTCACCAATGGAGATTTAACAGTGATAAAGAATGAATGCCAATCAATGCTTCTCTGATACTGTTCCAAGCGAGACTTTAATGTCATCAGTTAGAGTTTATAGCTTATAAAGTTTCAAGCCTATTTGCCCTGATAATATACTATAATTGTTTTCAGCAAGACATCTAACCCAGTCATCACTCCGAGGAGCCATTTTAATCTTCCTTAAAGCAGCTTGCGACAGCCACTCTGATCTCAGCTGTCTGTCACCCATGTGCTGTAATTGCCAATTGACTTGTCAAAGAGGAAGTGCTTGTGTGGTAATTGTTTGGCGTTTGTCACCACAGGGAGACATAGTTGACCTTGTGCTTGGGAGGAAGACTGACAAATACCCTCAGGGGCAAAAAAAAGGGGGCAAATTGCCTCTGTTACATATTGAGTGTGCAAAGGTCATGAACAACCATCTATGGGTGCATGAAATAATTATCCTTTTCAAAATGAGAAAAAAAAGGCACATGCACTTAAAGGCATACCCAGTTGGTAACACACACACACACACACACATACACACACACACACACAATGCATACAGAAACAGACAAAACAAAAAGGCGGACTGAACCCTTTTTTATATGAGAACAAAGCAACGTGTAGCAATTTATGTTAAGGATAATGAATGACTCGGCGTTTGTACATCAGAAAGTAATGGCCGTTTAAGGTGGCAGTGAGGTCGCAGCGCAAAGTGGAGTGCAAATTGATATCCAGGTGTAATTTGGAGAGAAGAGGGCAACTACTTCATTGGTGTGCAGTTATCAGAAAATAATGCACGTTCTCCAAATAACGCATCATACTAGGAAATTTGACCAAGCAGTGGTATAATCATCAGTAATTATTCTTCTGCCAAGAAACATATATCTTCTGGTCAAATGCCAAGTAATGCACAAACACCGCTACTGTAACGTTTGTGTGGAGCAGCAGTATAGAACAAATTGTGGCCTGAGCCGTGATGTATGACATTTGTCATTTTATTGTTTGAACACCAGTGAATGTGATTCACAATCATGGTCCGGAACTGTCCGTCTTGGACACGGAAAAGAATGACAGTCTCCCCACAGATCAGATCACACCAAATTAATGCCATGCAAAATGCACAGCTCTCTCTTGACTGAAATGTTTCATGGCTTAACTGGTCACAGCCCTTGCCATGACTCTTGAACTCAATTTCATGCCCAGGTCTCTGGAAACTGCTTGACATTTCATTTTGAAGGTGGTTGATTTCATAACATTTTTGCTACCAAGGCTTCAGTGCATAATATCACCAGAGAGACTTCTTCAATTTATAGATTTTCTTTGCTATTTGTTGAAAAAATAACACTTAAAATGATGGTCAAAGAGCAAAGATGCTCAGGAAGCAAGAATCTTAATGTCTGTCATGTACTTTGAGGAAAGACAGCAACTCCCGCAGTTTTTTGGGCTTAGAGTGTTGTTCATCACATTAAATTAGCAAATCAACTTTGGCTTGTTATGAAACCAGTCCGGCTTCAGACTTTTCACTCTTTTGTTTGCTTTTAAAGTAAGGGCCGATTGTCACCAGACTAACTGTGCTTCTCTTATTTCTCTTTTGAAATACGCTTCTATGTCCCCACAGAAGAGGGATCTGTGTAAATATTTATAAGGGTTTTGTATACAGTAATACAAAGGAGCCTGGGATGTGTAGTTTGGTCGGACTGCAGTGGAGCGCTCAGTGTGATCTTCAGTTTGAGTGCTCCAGCTCTTCGGTGCCGGATCTCAAGATGGAAGGATGTTGCCTTGCAGGCAATTATTTCAGAAGTCCTATTTCAGTTGGGTTCTCAAACTCCACAAAGAAACACACACACACACACACACATACACACACAAATACAAACAAACATACACACTGTCAAGGTCTGTGCTGTTGTAGCAGGGGAGATGCACAAGCCATAGTGTGTGTGATTCTTTTCATCATTTCGAGTCAGAGGGGGCTACATTCTGCTCAGAAATAATCACTGTGCCAAACACACTGCCAGGCACATGTGTGAGTTCTGAAAGGAGACAAGGGCAGTGTGCATTATAGAATGCACTCCAAAGGCACTGCTTTTTAAGAGAGAGAGAGGCTGTGGCTGTGTGTGTGTGTATGTGTGTATGTGTGAGTGTGTGAGTGATTGTTTGTTTGTTGTTGTGTGTGTGCTGTGTGTGTGGGCATGTGCTCTGAAGACACTTTGTGCCCATAATGATATCCTTAGGATCCGGGGAGATGCTGACCCAAATTTCTTTTGACGTGAGCTTCACAGCTGTCACTTAGATACTTCCTCCCTCTCTCTCGCTCTCTCCCTCTCTCTCTCTCTCTTTCTCTCCCTCTCTCCCCGTCTCCCTCTCTCTCACCATACAAACATACACACTCTTTCTCTCTTGTACACTCCATCATCCTCTCTTTATCCATCTCTCAATAGGTTCTTCACAGGCAGCACAGATAATGCACACACACACACACACACACCCTCAACCAAACAAACAGCCTTCTCTGCCCTTCCTCCCCTTCATTTGCCTTCCCTTCTGTCTTATGCCACCCTTATTGATAAATAAACGGCGCTGATTAACTACACAGTAGAAAACTTGTAAACTTTCAAAGTACAGACGGCAATTAAAGCAGTTTGAAAGAGAAAACGAAAGACGAAAAGGAGGGGGGGGGGGGTGTATGCACTCTTTTTTTTTTTTTTTTTTTCTCTCTTTTGTTGACAAAAAAGCCCACACATGAACACATGAAAGGCTGACGGAAACATCTGGATCTTTTGAGACAGGGTCTCGGATGAAAGGGACGGCTGCCAAAGCCTGTGCCGAATGGTATTACGCCGGATCTGTTTTATGAAAACACACGCTTGTCTGTGAACGCCGTGTTGAGAGTGCCTCTCACAGTGTGTGCGCGTGTGCGTGTGTGTGTGTGTGTGTTCTGTTATGCACTCCCAAACCCCCCGCTCCCACCCCCTATCCCTCACAAAATAACTCTTTTATTGAAGTGAGAGAGAGAGAGAGAGAGATTGATTGGTATGAGGGCCTAGACCAGCACAGTATTTGTTAACAGCATGTAAGATGGGAGTAAGATGCTCGAGACAGCACTGGATGGAGAACTGAGGAGAGCTGTGGTCCACATTGTCCCCTGTGGGCTTGATCAGTTCTTCTCTATCCAGCCTCATCTGCATGACAGCAGCCTCAATTTTGCACATCACTGTACACAAATGCTTGGCAGTGAGTGCTAAACTATCCTAGGGCACTTGTTCAAAACCATAGGTGCTAAATTAGCAACCTTATTGGTTGCAATGCAATTTCCCATCGCCAACCAACTAAGTTGCTAACTGGCTAGCAGCTATGCTTTTTGGGAGACACACCCCTGGTTGGTTGTGTGATTCTGCCAAGCTGAGAGAGGGGGTGATCGGTTTGTCTTGTGCTTGCCAGTGGGAGCAAACTGGAAGTAAACTTTGAATGAGTTTCCATTTGTCATAGATAGATAGATGATTTAGATTCATATTTTATTCACCCCGTAGTAATGACTGTTTATTATGATGCCATGCAGTACATCATATTTATTTAATTATGGTTGTTTAACTAGGAAGCTGTTGACTGTTGTATTTGCACTGCTTCGGGGTTGAAACAATTAAACTTCACTGACTGGGTCAGCCACATGTGAAAGGAGGAGCCTTTTTAACAACCCCCATGCCGTGCCTGTCCACTCTCCTACACAACAGTCGAGAAGTGGAATGCAAGTCTTAAGGTATGTTGTCAGGTGTAAGCCCCTACCCCTGCCCAGGCACCAGGCACCTTGGATGCTTAACCTTCTATCCTGTGTAACTGAAATCTGTCTGCACATCACAACGGAAATCACAAGTCTGAAGCAAATGCTGGAAGCCAAGTGATACTGCATGTGCACATATTTGGGGAAACCTCTTTTCATAAACAGAGCCATGATGAAACGTGTCTCAAGAGGACTCGCTTGCTTTTTATTTTTCTCTTTTTTTCCCCCTCTCTTTGTCTCTTTCTTTCCCTCTCTTTTGCTCTGTCTGGCCTAAGGCTAGGTTAACGGTCTCTTGAGGTGGGTACTGGGATGTCAGCCAAAGCTCACCTGAGTGCTCTTCTTTCCTGAGAGACCTGCACCAATTCCCTGCCTGCATGAGTGTAGAACACTGATCAGAATATAAGAACACTCTGTATTTACCATTCCGAGGTCGCATTCTGTTTTTCCATTACACATGGGGAGGGAATGTAAAAAAAAAAGAAAAAAGTTCAAAAACAGGTGGAAATTGTGCATGGTGCCTCAACTGGCTGGCGCTCACATTAATGCGCAAAGTTGGTTCCCTCTGCCGATTTGAAGGCCCATTACCTCTACTCTGTGTTCTGCATACCAAAACTTGCTCATTGTTCCACTCTTCAGGCAGAGCTAGCTAATTGCCATGCTGAATAGGATCTCTGGTAAAAGCTCCACGTTTAGCAATGCATAGAGCTTCCCTGAGAATGCCTCTGTGCATAGGTTACATCATTCCCTCCTCCTAACCAATAAGATAGGGGCCGTGCTCTACAGGGATGACCGATTATCTTGGCACTGTTGAATATTCAGCTTGATGTTATCAGTTAAGATACACTTTTAAGCAAAACAATGGGCCTCACTCTCCCAGTGCAATGTCAGAATATGTTTGTCTCTGGTAAAAACTGTCCCATACCCAGTGTTGTGCTCATGTTCACTCCGTTCAACACATTTAATATATGATTAAAGAACCTGAAACTTGAACTAGTTCAGATTTTTTGTGACATTCTGAATCTAGATTTTTGTCACATTCTGATTCTAGATTTTTGTGACATTCTGAATCTCTGTTCTAGTCCAGGTATGATTTTGCCAATGTAGGCTTCTTGTCTGAGCTGTAATGGATTAAACTGTTACACAAATAATGCCCACACCATTTGGAGATGGTGCTTATGAGCAGATGATTATGATTAGGGTTCATTTTGAAAAGATAAGAACAGAAATAATCACTTGGTGATTTTCTTCATTTTTTCAAAACAAATGTCAGATGTGCTTCCAAGGTGAACTATCTCTCAATTGAAACAGTGAACTATGAAAATCCAATGTGGACTAGCTCTCAGTGAACCAGCTCTCAATTAAAATGGTGCACTATGACCATCAATTTATTCATTTTTTCTCCTGTATAAACTGAAATTGCACTTGTTCATGCAAAGAACACTGGCCATATCAACAATGGAAGCAGTCTAACAGTGAAAGTCCAGGTTGGGAGTGTTTTCACGATTCACTTTTTTCAATGTTTTTTGTGTGTGTCATATTCTTTATTAAGTTTTATGTTTCCGAAATCCATAGTCCCTGCTGGTCTTCCCACCAGTGTCTTTGCTGTCTCCTTCATGCTTGTCACGCCTTTGTTCATCTCTCTCTGTGTCTGTTCTGCGTCACTTGGAAAACGAAACGTATTCGACATGGTGTAATTTTACCCCGTTGAAACCGCCTATTAGCAAATGAGTCATTCCCGAAATGGCACGAGTGGGTCGGCCTTTTTAACCCTCAACGAAAGCGCGAATCACGCACATAGCTCTCAAGAAAATGGAGTGAAAGGTCAAAGCAATTGTGTGCTACCTGGTCGTTACAGAGAGTGCCACATTTACAGATGAAAGCAATAGCTGTGACCGTGATGTGAAAAAAATTGCTCGTCATGTCTTAATGTAATCATACTGTGCATTGTCAGTCAGATAGAACGTCAGATTGTTGGTTACTTTGCAAGCCTGCGATTCAGTTTTAAAAATTGTTAAAAATTCAGTTTTTATCATTTTTCTAAATATTTTACCGATACCCTAAAGCAAAAGTTGCTGGTTGACATAATGATTGGCCCTGTAGCAAAAAACGCTGGTTGACATAATGATTAGCCCTGTAGCAAAAAACGGTGGAGTTGCTGTCCAAAGACAGATGGAATAAGAGCTGTGTGGTATAGCTGTTGTCTACTGTCCAGAAACTTACTACTGTTGTGTAATTCATTCAGAGGATGGAAATGGTCAGTGAAGGCATGTGGCTCTTCTGCACTGGCTTTACAGTACTACAGCAAGGCCGACAGTAAAGATGTAGGCAACCCAGTGAGTTTCAACTAATTGTCAATGCCACACTATTGTGTTACGCATTTGTTTGGCACTTGCAAAGACACTGGGAACATGGGAACTTTCTCTTTCGCTCACTCACTCACTGACTCACACTCTCTCTCTCTCTCTC
>PYXC01001716.1:1355000-1362500 GCA_015244755.2 Tenualosa ilisha | reverse complement strand
CTTTCCTTATGTCCTTTTCATCTTGGCGCTGCTGTTAGTCGATGTCTCAGTGCAGTTAAATCATACCTAGAGGGTGCGGACGACATGTGAATAAAAACACTGGGTTGATGTAGTAGCCTGTTGTCGCCACACTAGCAATCAACTTGTGCCCACTGTCCTTATCTTTGTCACTTCCCATCTCTTTCTTTCTCTCTCTCTCCATCTCTTTCTTTCTCTTTCCATCTTTTTCTTTCTCTCTCTCTACCCCACTTTCTCACTTTTCTTCTAAGCATCTCCATCCTTCGCCCTGCTCACTTGATCCCCGGCGACCGTCTCCCAGACGACCGCTCGTTCTAATCCGTCAATTAAGGCTATCAGTGAATCTCCAGCCTGCGACATCGGAGTGCATGTCAACACACGACTCCAGACTCCAAACTCCCATCCACTCTCTCAGGCCCAACCCCCACCCTCTCCACACACACACACACACGCACACTCACACACGCGCACACACGCGCACACACATGCGCACACACACACATTCAGACTCCCACCCTCTTACACCCCCTCCTGGCAAGAGACCCTCCATCCTATCCATCTTAATCTCCCCTGGCTTTTCCCTCCTCTCCTCTCCTCTCTCTCTCTCTCTCTCTCTCTCTCTCTCTCCTCTCACTCCTCTCACTCTGTCGATCAAACTGCTCAGAGCATTCCACAGTCTCAGCTTGTGCTGCTGTTCTACCTCTGTCTTTCTTGGTGTCTCTCTCTCTCTCTCTCTCACTCACTCACACACACACACACACACACACACACACACACACACAGTTTCTGTGAACTGTCAGCCATAGCATTGCACATCGCACGATGACGGTAATGAAGTGCAAATGGAGAAACTGCCGCTGCAGCGCAGCTATGAGTCGCCCATGCTTAGCGTGTGATGCATTGTTGTTAGGCGAGATGCACCTCCATCATCACAGATAGAAGGAATGTATTGGAAAGTGATTGAAGTTGCTGCGCTTAGTTGTGTTGAATAAATGCCATTTGAAGGCATGCATTTATGTGTGTGTGTGTGTGTGCAAACGTACGTGTGTGTGTGTGCATGCATATGAGTGTGTGTGTGTGTGCGCGCGCATGTGCATGCGTGGGCGTATATATGTGTGTGTGCATGCATATGTTTGTGTGTGCATGCGTGCGTGAGTGTGTGTGTGTGTGTGTGAGTGTGTGTGTGTGTGTGTGTGTGTGTGTGTGCAAGACCAGATTGTGCAGATAGTGCAGAATGGAGGAGTGCGGAAGGTAGATGGTGATTGGGGACTGGGCAAATGGTGTGTAAAATAAAAGCCAGCCAGTCGGTGGCCAGGCTGCACTAAACTGCACCGCTCGGCTATCAGAGGGGCAAACAGGCTGAATATAAACACAACTTAGGATAAGAACAAATATGAGTTCATTTAGAGAGAGAGAGAGAGAGAGATGAAAGGGGAGGGAATAAAGATGAGAAAGGCAGAGGAAAAAGAAATGGGAACACATGAAGTATGGACAGATAAGGAAAGAAAGCGCAGAGGGAAGAAACTGAGAGAGAGAAAAAGATGAGAAAGTGTGTTAACCATTTCGACAGGTAAAAAAAACACTGGTTACACTCTCTATGAACCCAGTACTCATAAAGCATTATAAACGTATTAATAAAAGCTTATAACTAATGTCATTACTGTTTATAAGTGTTCATCCATGTTTATGACTATGCTTATAAGGCATTATTATTTTGTCTTATAAGACTGTACAACTCAGTGTTACAAAGCATTATAAGGGTTCAATTAGTTAATTGTCCTTTTATATGCCTAGTTGCTCATGCCAAATGCTGAAGAGTAGCAAGCTCTCAGTGTATACTCTGAGGACAGTGAGATGAACACATAATTACTCATGAAACTCTATTAACAATTAATAAGGCACAGTGACAGATAGTAAGTAAAGTAGTATGTGTGTCTAGTGAGTAAAGTAGTATGTGTGTCTAGTGAGTAAAGTAGTATGTGTCTCTAGTGAGTAAAGTAGTATGTGTGTCTAGTGAGTAAAGTAGTATGTGTGTCTAGTGAGTAAAGTAGTATGTGTGTCTAGTATCAGAAGGCCAAAGAAGCTCATAATGCTGTGTGACACCTCAGGTATGTAATGTATTGTTAATGTAAAGCCTTATATGGTATCAATACAATGCCTTAGGAGTACAGTGATAAGAATGTATAGTGATGAATACTAAGACTTTATGGATGAATTATAACCTGTTGTGAATGCATTATGACCCTTTATTAATGCATTATAACCCTTTATGAAAGCATTAGGAATACTGGGTTTATAGAGAGTGTTACCAAAACGTCCATGTCAAAAAGGCAGTAAACGCTTAAAAGTCTGTCATCGCATTTGTGACTCAATGGCAAAGGCATTTCATCAGGTCATAGATTAGACTCACAACACACACAGGGCGGTTCTGAACTAACACAGACATGTATGCAGCTCTAAAGAAAGTCAAACTTTTTAAAAGATTCATCTTGACAATAAAAACAGCAAGTGCAACTGATAACACCGAAAGAAACAACAGTTGAAACAAGCCAGTTAAAGACAGATAGAGAATCAGATTAAGGAACTATAAGTTAGCCTCCAGGTAAAAGGGAAATATATTTAGCTGACAGATGTTGTTAAAATAATGAAGTACTGCAGGTATAATAAACTGTAGGTTTGAAACGTGTAATTGTTTCTGACTTTTGGTACAAATAACAGATGTTTACTAAATGGTAACAGTGTATAAACTTTGACTTTTCTCAAAATAATCACTCAAGAGTAAAGAGTGTCAGCGCTAAAGAAGGGAGGGAACTCATTCAGAAGTGCAAACAGGCGCCCAGTGAGAGACTGTGAGGGGAGAAGAGGATCCCTGTTCACCAGCAACACCAGAGGTGCGGCAGGAGCCGAGCCAGAAGGCAACAAAGACGTACAGAGACGGTGTGAGACTGAGAGTCGTCAGCACGGAAGCCAGAGAGCATAGACAGCACGATGAACAGATTTGTTGAGAGAAAGACAGTGTGTGTGTGTGTGTGTGTGTGTGTGTGTGTGTGTGTGAGTGCGTATGTGAGAGGCAGAGGGAGGTAGAGAGGTGTGACCATGACTGCAGTGTGTGCCGCACTGGTCACAGCTGGTCTACCTGCTGCTGTAAATCGTGTGTGTCAGTTGGCTGCTGCCGACACGTGTGCTTGCGCACGCATGCACACACACACTCACACATACACACACACACACATACACACATACACACTCACTCTTCTCACACCACCTCTGCTGATTTTCCTCCATTGGGAATAATCGCTCCCTCTATCTCTCTCTCTCATTGTCTTTTTTTCTTTTTCCTTCATATATCTTTTTGTTCTTTTCTTTGTTATTCTTCTCTTGTTCATCTCTCTCTTCTATTATTATCTAAGCATGTAAGGATATTATGGGATGGCTAGACTAGGTGTTCTTGTGCATTCTGGTTTACGTTTTTACACTGCAAAGGTCCATTCAATCAGTCAGTTCGATTTGTTTATAGAACAACCCAAACTTCACATGTGCTCAATGTCTTGTTTGTCTTTATATCTCTCCCTGTTCCTCTCTACCTTTCTTTTATTTCCATTTTTATCACTCACTCACTCACTCACTCACTCACTCACTCACTCTCACTCACTCACTCACTCACTCACTCACTCACTCACTCACTCACTCACTCACTCACTCACTCACTCACTCACTCACTCACTCACTCACTCACTCACTCACACACACACACACACACACACACACACACACACACACACACACACACACTCACTCACTCACTCACTCACTCACTCACTCACTCACTCACTCACTCACTCACTCACTCACTCACTCACTCACTCACTCACTCACTCACTCACTCACTCACACATTCAATCACTCACTCACTCACACATTCAATCACTCACTCACTCACACACAAAAAACACTCTTTTATAATAGTTAGCTCTCTCTGTCTAAGTTAAGTGTTGGAAAAAAAGAAAGAAAGAGAGAAATGGATAAAGAGAGAAAAAGCGAGAGAGAGGGAGGGTTAGTTCTAGGAAGAAAAGGAGAGAAAGAGTTAGAGACAAGAGAGCGAAAGAGTGGGATGTTTGGAGCGAGGGAGCGGAGGTGGTGGGGGATTTAGTGTTCCTCTCCAGGCCAGTGGCTCTGTGTGTTGGGAGCAGACTTTAGTCGTCTTTTTGAAGCTGAGCCCTGGGATTAGAGGCCTGCCTCCTCAGCACAGGCCAGTCGCCTTGGCTCTCACCTCTCCTCTCCTCTTCTTCTTCTCTCTTACACTCCGCTCCTCTTCTCTCCTACACTCCTCTCCTACACTATCTCCTCCTCTCCTATACTCCTTTCTCCTCTTCTCTCCTACACTCTCTCCTCCCCTCTCCTCTCCTACATTCCTCTACACTTCTCTTCTCTCCTACACTCCTCTCCTTTTCTCTCCTCTCCCACACTCCTTTCTCCTCATCTCTCCTCTTCACTTCTCCTCTCTTCTCTCCTCACCTGTACATCTCTCTCCTCTCCTCATCTGTTCATTTCTCCTTTCACTCTCCTCATCTGTACTTTCCTCCTCTCCTCCATTCTCCTCATCTGTCCCTTTTCCCTCTCCTCCACTCTCCTCTTCCTCTTCTCAGAGAGAGAGAGAGAGAGAGATGCATACACAAGGACACAAAGCTACAAAAACACACATACAGACTCACGCAGACACACACTCACTCTCTCTCTCTCACAGACACACAGACACACAGACACACAGACACACAGACACAAATCCCAGTCACAAAGTAGCAAGCACATCTCGTTCTAAAGCTGAAGTGCAGAGGTACTGTACCTGTTTAAGGAAAGCAGTGGTGGATAGGGTTGGGAGTGCAGTGCTGTGCAGAGGCAATATTTCACCCAGACATTTCACACAACAACATCTATTTCACACAACAACATCTATTTCACTCAGGACAACAATGGGGGAGAGTTAATTTCCTTTTGTTTTCAGTTTCTTGTGCAGAAAACCCCTGGGCTCGTCAATATTGCTGTCAATAATCAATCATTATGATTAGTAAATCCTACAGTGATGCACACTGTAACTAACACCTGTCGGACTTGGTTGGAGATGATTTGTAAGTTACCTGTTGTTATCTTAGTGTGGTGGAGCCAAGCTCATAGCACTGACTCACGACTGGTTGACTGAGGTTTCATTTCCCCAACCCTCTGATGCAGCTTGTAGCTTTGGGTAAAGGCTATGTTTATGTTCATCTCTGAGACTGAGCACAATGCTTATTTTACCCTAGCTTGCAAATATCACAATTGATTGTTTTTTTTTTGTTGTTTTTTTTTTTTTTTTTTTAGAATATGTAATTCTAATGAGAGAAAATACACACTGAAATGAACTGCTACAACTCAGAAGGAAAGGATGGTAACAGTGGATCTAAGAGTGGGTTCTTTGCTTTAACCTCATTTAAAAATCCAAAGGGACCCCTGGCACAGATAATACATCCTGGCAATAGTGGACACATTGTCAGGAGACTAGTAATCCAAATTACAAGTGGTAAAATGTGTGGGAGAATTTGCAGTGTTAAATATGACACATTTTATTATTTTTTTAACTGGAAGACCTGACTTGTCTTATAAAGATCTTGTGCCATTGCTGTAAAAGAGAGAACTAACGACTCACCTCACCTGAACTTTCTGTGTCGCTGTTACCATAGCAATAGCTGTGCCCCAAAACTTACAGTATTGCAAGCAACACTGAACAAACACATGTACACCAGATTATTGTGTTACACAGTATTTACTTGTGTGTAATTGTATTTGACCGTCTCAGAGTTACACATCTCTCTGTGTTCATTTAGATTGGAGCCTGATTTGATTTGCCACTGACAGCAAAGCCTAGATGACTATCCAGTGTGGTTGCTGAGATGATCATTTGGTATTGGTCATATTGTTTCTCTGCCAAAGATTATACACCTACTGTATTATACTGTGGTTTTGGTCTCACTGGATTTGTATTGTGCATGTATATCACTGTCTTACTGTGTGTCTGCGTCTGCGTCTGCGTCTGCGTCTGCGTCTGCGTCTGTGTCTGCGTCTGTGCGTGCATGCAATGGACGACTTTATGATGGCACTCTCTATCTCTGTGTTGGCCTTGTGTTCTGTGCTGTTATTCTCCCCCGATCTGTTTCTCAATCCTCTGCACACACTTCTCCATCTCCTTGTGCTGCCTTGCCTTGTCATGCTCTCTGTGCACTGACACTGTGGGCCACCATAAGCCTGAATCTCTCTCATTCTCTCTCTCTCTCTGTCACACACACACACACACACATAAACACACACACACACACACACACACAGACCCCTGAGCTAAACCTTCAACGATATAGGATGTGAGAAGGGCAATCTGCCAGAATTGCACAGAATCGATCGAGCGAGTGAAAGAGAGAGAGAGAAAGAGAGTGAGAGTGAGGAAGAGGTATGAATAAGAATAGGAAGAGAGCAAGAGAGGGGGACAGAGAATAAGAAAAAATATAGAAGCAGGAAGTCTAGATGAAAGAGAGAGAGAGAGAGAGAGAACAGGAGAGGGAGAGAAGGGACAGTAAAAAGAACAGAAAGAGTGAAATGTGTAAGTGAGTATGTGAGTGTGTGTGTGTGTGTGTGTGTGTGTGTGTGTGTGGAGGTGTGAGTGAGTGGAGGTGTGTGGGCGAGTGAAAGATGAAACTCATCCATACGGTGCAGGACTCCGCCCATGGCGGTCCAGACAGTGAGGGCCTCGAGGAGGAGGAGGAGGAGAAGAAGAAGAGGAAGAGGAAGAATGAGAAAAAGCCGACAGGAAAGGAGGATGTGACCATCCGTGACGAGACTCACTAGGACCGCAAGAGGAGGAGGAGGAGGACGAGGAAGGGGGGGGAACAGCCTATAACTCAGACATACCCCAAGGTGCCTGGGGGAGAGAGAGAGAGAGAGGGGGAGAGAGAGAGAGAGAGAGAGGTAAGAGAATGATGGGGAGAGAGGTAGACGAGAGAAGTTCATCGTTAAAGTATGACGGTTAAGATGATGGCAGCTGCTACCCAGTAGTGCCTTGGAAACAATAAACTCAAATAAAAAGGCACCACGTCATATTCAGCTGTATTTGTTATTACTGTTTTATTATTATTATTCATTATCATTAATATTATTTTATTACTGTTTTATTATTATTATTCATTATCATTAATATTATTTTTATTACTGTTTTATTATGATTATTATTCTTTTCATTTTTATTTATTATACTTCAAGCCATTTAACAGTCTCATCTGAAATCTCTAAAGGCAGAGGGGCACAGAGCTGGCAGATGACTCACAAGCAAGAAAAGACATTACAGGTTTTGCTAAGCATTTTCTCACTTGTCTCAATGCAATGTCCACCTTCTCAAACCTCCTCATACAGTGTGTGTGCTTGACCAACACACATCTGAGCACCTGTTAACATTTGCTGCAA
>PYXC01001716.1:1325000-1350000 GCA_015244755.2 Tenualosa ilisha | reverse complement strand
CTGTCTCTCACACACACACACACACACACACAGCAGACACACAAACACATACACACGTTCCACTCTCTTCAGAGCCGTGGTGATCGGAAGCTGCCAAGTAGCTTCAGGACATGAGGTAATTAACTCATGCAAAGAAGCTCACTCATTCACCTCTCTCTCTCTCTCTCTCTCTCTCTCTTCCCCCCTCAAGATTCCGCTCAGATAGACACTGCTAGGATCACTGCTTGGGTGGAAAAAATGAAGAGGGAGAAAAAAAAATAGTATCTTGGTTACCGTCGGAACGTGGACACAGCAGGATATCTGTGTGGATTTGTGTGTGTGGATTTGTGTGTGTGTGTCTGTGTCTGTGTCTGTGTGTGTGTCTGTCTGGTAGGCAGTGAGAGAAAAAGGAGGGATCCCTTTCTTCACACTTGGGCCTCCAGGCGTTGCCCTCAGCCCCTGCTGTGGGGGTGAACGGCGTTTCACCGGTTTATCCCCAGTTTAGGAGCAGGCAGGCGCTTGTGTCAAACGCTGGCATCCATTTTGTTTGGGAGAGGATCTGAACTTGTAGGAAGAGGAGGAGGAGGAGGAGGAGGAGGAGGAGGAAGAAGACAAGGAAGTGGGTCAGGGACACCTCAGAGGCCGAGGGGGGGAAACCAGCCTTCAGTGGCTTTTTCACGTGAGAAGCCCATCTTATTGGTGTGTGAAATTACAGTGTGGGTGGAGAATCTGTAGGTTGGCCTTGATATGCCGTCATACTTAGTTCGTACTTCTCAGGCTGAGTGTAAAACGCACTTGAAAACACAGTCCAGGGTCTTGAGAGTCTCTATACACTGACAGACATGTTAAGTTACAGCTGTAATTAGACTCATACTTGAGAACAAGATTGATATTTAGACATGAGTAACCGGTTGCTTGTGTGTGTTTATGTGTATGTATCTGCACATGTGTGTGTGTGTGTGTGTGTGTGTGTGTGTGTGTGTGTGTGTGTGTGTGTGTGTGTGTATGCTCTGGAGGAGATGAAAGCACCAAAGTGGTGGATGTAATCTAGTCACCTTTCCATTTCTGTATAGATAAATGCACTCTTTAGGCTAACCAAGTTGACTTGGTTAGCACAGTTTTGCTCAGTCTGTCACTCTTACACACAGACAAACACATAAACACATATACACAGCAGTTGAAGCAGTACAAGTCAAACACATACACACAGCATGTTGAAGCAGTATCAGTCAAGCCTGTGATTTTTTTTACCTCCAGAGATCCCCTAACCTGGTAATAAAACCAGCCCCTTGTACTTCCAGTTTGTTTTGCACAGAGGATCTGGACATTCGGTAGTGAGAAACCATTGCTTGCTGGAGGAGTTTAAGTTTAAAAAGATTGGATCAGCCTTTGACTAATAGCCTGCCTCTACTGATTGTAGCTCTGCATTCACATTGCTTCCCTCCATGCGCTGATTAGATGTGGTAAAAATGTCACCGGAGACAACAAGCTCAACTCCAGACTAGAACTGCAGGGAGTTGATAATCCAGCGGAAGTGCGTAGGAAGGCATGGGCAGACAAGAGCTCCCCCTCCAGGCGCCAGGAAAATAGCAACAGTATTGTACATTCTCACCAATCCATGTGGATTTGTTTGCAAACCAAAGCATTGGAACCAGCAATGATCATGTTTGTGTGGTTATGTTGACTGACAACATAAGAAATGCTGCTTGAGTTTCATTCAGTTTGGGTTTTGTTTCTGTGGCTCGTGGATTGGAAGATGCAAGTGCCTATAACTGCACTAGGAAAGCACTAGACGATCCGAGAGAACCTCCATTTACCGCAACGAGACATTTAACCATGGAAGTGACTATGAAGCTGATGAATGAACCTAAAAACAGCACCAAATGTTGCCTGGTGCTGCTTTAAAGGCATTGCCCCCATCAGTTAGTGTTGGCTACTGTTTTGTTACTTTGTTCCATTGTGCCAAATTCTCTTGTATTCACACCTACCGACAGCACTCGCCAACAGCAAACAACAGGGCTATAGGCTGATTCCCTCCAGACCATCCCTTCAAGGCATCGGAAGGGAGATCTACCACATTGTTTTGTCTACTGCACAGCCAGCGACCAGCTGGCTGAATACAGCTATGTAAATGTGCAATGAGAACATGTCTGGCATGACTAACCATCTAAAGATGACTTGTCGGCTATTAGTGTTAAAAACTTTTCAAAGGCTTAAGTTTTGATTATAGCTCATGTGCCGCTAATGTTTTAAGGTCACCCCTGTGAGAGCTTTATTGCCGTGGTTACCAAAGCTTCGGGCTCACGCAGCCTCTCAGAGTGGCCGCTGGAGCGTTGGGCTGCTTTGGGCCGCAGACAGTTTTCTTCAAGGGTTTTCTTTTGTCTTCACTGCTGCCCTAGCAGCTTACATGGGACTACTGGCCGGCAGGTAGAAACAGACCACGTGAACCGGCCGCCCGTGAGTCCGCTCCGACCCGCTCCGACCCGCACGCCTGACTCCCATGCTGCTTTGCAATTTGAGCAGGATTTCCACTTGACCTGCCACGTTGACACGACTTCTGAGGACAGCAGCTTAGTCTTCACTGGTTCCTTCCTTTTTTCTTTACACTCCCCTCTCTCTCTCTCTCTCTCTCTCTCTCTCTTTCTCTGTCCTCTGTGTAGGGAGGGAGTCCAGCAATCAGGGCAAAAACTAGATTGTGACACACAGAACATACACTGCCATGTAAAATAACTAATGATAATACTTTGGAGCACTTTGTAAACATATTTGAAATCAAAACAGCAAAAAAAAATATAAATAATTAAAAAAAAAACCCCTAAAAGCGATGCATCAACTCTTTTTCTCAAATTAATTTAAAACTGTCCATGCTGAGGTGAAACAATGGCCTTCCTTGACATCATTACACGAATTAATGACCGATAGAGGATGCCCGTGGAAAAAACACTGACCAGAGTACAAGTGGACTAAATTAAAAAATGATAGCGAGTCGGGGTATGATATTTCCAGCAGCAGTGGCAATGCACAAAGGGCCTCTCCTCACCGATGAATTGTTAATTCACAGGATTAAATATCATTTCTTTGCCTCTAGGCCAACTTTTAAATTTGCCTTCTTTATGCCTTCAGAAATCGTTGAGTGCTTCGTTTCCTTAAAAGACTTTCAGTCTGACACAATGAATATTCCACCCCCCCACCCTCCCAGAGACACACACTCACACACACACAGACACACACTCACACACACAGACAGACTCACACTCACACACACACACACACTTTTTTTTTCATGATGACTTAAGAGGAATGAAAGTGAGGGAGTGAGAGAGAGAGTGAAAGAATGAAAAGTTAAAGTTTGATTTGCACTTACGTCCAAAGGCACCCCTACTGTTTCTATAATTCCTTTTCTTTTCCTCAACCATCTGATACTTCAAGCGCTCCAATGCTTAACGCCAGGTCCTGTCATAACTCTCATTGATTCCTTTCCTTGTTTTATTCCTTCCAATGCTCACTACAAAGCTGGAACACAGGATACACTGCACTTGCGAGGGAGCAAGAAGAGGCCTACACCTGCCTTTCCCTTTCCTCATTGAAGTCAAAGCGAATAGTTGTGTTATTCCCAGCAGTGGACCACCACGGTTCGCCACAGTAGATGCTAAGCTCTTACCTAGCTTACCGGTTATTCAGACGCTCACCCCCATCCCACACACACACACACACACACATTCACCTACCCATGAGACTATCCTCTCCTCTGCCACACACACACACACACACACACAGAGAAACAGAGGACACGTATTTATCAAAGTAAGCCGATGCTTTGAGAAGCTGTACGCTGGCGATGCTTCTGAGGCACAAGTGGTTTGCTGATGCTGTGGAGAGCAGAGAGGAAGGGTGATGGCGTCAGAGAATCATGAGCTCTGGCGGGTACGACTGTTTGACTCGCTAAGCCTCCTCCCCCTACCCCCAGCAGCCAGATGTGGAAAGTTTTCACCTATTCTCCTGTGTTGGAAACAAGAGCTTCAATTGGCTAAGTTGAATCCTTCTGGAAAATTCTTTTCTTCAGTGCATTGTGGAAGAACGTAAGGCCTTAACTTCCCATTCGCAACGGGATGAAAAACAAAAAGAGAAACACATTTATCTGTTTTTTTTTTTTTTGACACATCTATATAGTGCTACGCCACTTCTATTAGTTGCCAAGCTGTCTCGCAAAATCACATCCTAATGGAACGCGTGGCAACATGAAGAGAAAAGTTCTCTGGAGCACTTTGACAGCTTACCAAGAACTCATCTTGTGTAAATTGAATGCCAGTGCAGTGTGAGATGGATGGAAAAGGTGTGTGTTTGTGTGTTTGTGCGTGTGTGTGTGTGTGTGTGTGTGTGTGTGCGTTTGCGCTTGTGCTTGTGTGTGTGTGTGTGTTCTTACTGTTACTTACTGGAAGAGTTTGGGGAGTTGATTTTCAAAAGTCTCTCTGAGCTATAGAAATTGAGTAATTGTTGCATGAAGAACTGACTGTATTTTCCCAAAGAAGTGAAGTTCTCACAGAGTTACAAAGTCCCCGCTCACAAGAATAGTTCTTTTCCTTGGACACCTGAGGGATGAAACTCTCTTTTAATAATCTGACAGGTGGAGGACTTGCAAAGAAATAAAACTGCCAGAGATGGAAATATGAATGTGATCTTTGAATTAGGAAATATATATGCCTAGATTCTCTACATAGAAGTTGTTTTAAGTAGTATTTGTCTTGCTAGACCACATAATTATTTTCTTTCTGTGATAGGAAATTAAAGATGCCATTATCCTCCTACGATCAACAGTCTAGCTGATCAGAACTGGGTGAATAATTTATAAAATTAATAATTTAATTGGATACTGATATACAAAGTGTATATGATCGCACTAATTACAGACAAATACAGGCACACAATTTCATCTAAATCAATTTTTGTAATTAAAGATAGCTGAAATGTTTAACTAGCATGCATTGCTCTTACAAGGTAATTGGAAACTACACATATCAAACCACTACGTTCAAAGTAATTACCTTGATTCTGTGTGCACGTGCGTGTGTATCCATCAATGGAAGGTGCCGGACCAAATACAACAAGTGAAAAATATCTGAATCTATTTGTTCCTTTCCGTACCTCCCACATCTTTCTGCCGTGGAGACAGTGCCACTGGTCCACAGCTCTGTGACGGGCTGTGCAGTGCTCACTCCTGTTATCTGATGTAATTAACTGACATTGAGTGTCTGAATCTGCTCCCATAGTGAAGGATCGCCGAGCCCATATGCTGACACTGTCGGCCCTGCGGGATCGCAGAGTGTGTCTCTGGTCTGACAGCGATAAGCCGATGCATGCTGGGACAGCAAACTCCTCCTGGGTAAGGAAGTGGCAGGTGGCCATGGCGATTGTGGGAAAGGGTCCGCCAAAGAAAGTGGCGAGGGCAAAGGTCATAGTGAGGCCGGACATGTCCTTGTCCTACCTGCTGAGAAGCCTGTTGTTTGTTTGTTATTACTGGTTCTTGGGCAGATAGAGGGATCAGAGAGAGAGAGAGAGTGAAAGAGAGAGAGAGAAGGACACAGTACTTTTCCCACTGTTTGTTTCTTACAGTGAAGTTCATACAGTTGCCATGTTCAGTTCTCTTCAGTTTCTAGTAGCCTACAAGCTATATACAGTTAATGACATATGCCTGTCTACCGATCTGTGTCTAACAACAAGAACACACACAGACACACACACACACACACACAAATATACTCCCTAAATTGGTCACAAATTTTTGTGTGCCAACCGCTGTGATACAGTCGAATATTCCACCACGTTCCTCACAGTTCATTAGATGGCCATGGCTGTTTGTCTCCTGTTCTTATTGGACGAGCAGGAGAGAGGCGCTGTGTGTCTGTCTACAGCAGAAAGGAGAGAGAGAGAGAAAAAGTTAGAAAAAAAAACTAGTGGATGACAAAATTGAAGAACTTGAAAAAAGAAAGAAAGAAAACACAGCAAAACAAAACAACAACATGGACACACACACACACACACACACACACACGCACACACCAAAAAAAGGAATAAACCCTCTGACAGGCGAGGCAAAAAAGCATAACAGAGCCTGTTATGATCGGCCCCGCTATCCCTGTCCCGAGGGTGTGGTGTGTGTATGTGTGTGTGTGTGTGTGTGTGAATGAGTGTGGGGGTTGTGGCCAGTCAGATTTAGTCATGCCGGACGGAGGGAGAAGAGAGAAAGACAGTCAGAGAGCGAGACAAAGGGTGTGTGTGTGTATGTGTGTGTGTGTGTGCAAAAGAGATAGAGACAGACAGAGAGTGTGTGTGTGAGAGAGAGAGGGAGAAAGAGGCCTCCAGCTGGGGAGATATTGACCTCTGGCTCGCTGGATGGGTCCAATTATCAGTGCGTGAAAACGGCAGAGTCTCGCCGACTGATCTGTCTCATCTGGCCCTTGGGGGGGTTGGGGTCGGGTTTGGGGGGGAAGGAGTGGAAGTGTGATGGTGTGGTATGGTTTAGGGGCACAGGCCTGGCGCATGCCAGTGTCCGGCCCTGACAGTGGACCTTAAACTCAGGCACAAGGCAAGCCGCCTAAGGAGGGTGGGGGTTGGGGTCCTAATTTTAATATCTGGCGTTTTGTTGTTGTGCTTTTTGTTCCACTCCTGTTTTAGTGCAGCTGCCTCAGAGAAGAAGACGAAGCAGTGATTTATCCCGTACCACGTAGAGGGGCTCGAAATGGGGCTTGTTTGCTCAATAGGAGAAAAAGACACGCACACACGATCACAAGCATTCAAGCACACACACACACACACACACACACACACACTCATGAATGCTTGTTCATACTGTTCTTGCAACGAAGTGTGGGTATGATGTCTGGGTGCATGTGGGCTCAGGGCACTGTCTTTGCCATGTGCGTTCTTATTTACTCCTTCAGAAACTGTAGCACTTTAACTATTGTTTTTCAATGGATGATGCACTGACCAGAGAGCACTTTTAATTTCATTGTACCTGTGACAGTGAAAATACAGACATATTCTGTGTCTATATACTCTAAACACACACACACACACACACACACACATATACACACAGACACGTACACACAGCTTTAGAAGGAGGGAGTCCTAATTTAAATGTTTGATGGGACCAAGTCCAACACATGAGGTGTTGCATGGCACCTCTCAAGATTCTTCTGTGATGTGCTGTGCTGTCACACATAAATAAGCCAAATTAGGGTGATTATTTCTAAAGCGAGGACCAAATTGCTCTCTCTTTTCCCAACTGATTATTGGCTTACAGGTGTCAAAGTGTTTTTTTTTTACTTTTGTGCTTTTGCTGTGCCGTACTGAGTTTCCTCTCTGATTCCTTGGGGACGCAGCATGCCAATGTTAATTAACACTTAAGAATTATCACGTAATGAAGGAGACAGAAAATCAATTCAAATTAAAATAAAACACCACTCATTTAATACGATCCTACAAATTAGCTTTGTGTTCGTCATAGACAAATGTGTAAAAAAAATGTATTAACTATGCTGTAGGTTGCATGTTTCTATTTTGGCATTTCTTTCCCCTGAATATGTACTGAAGTGCGTTGGCTGCCTCTGAGATCTTTCATATTCCCATCCTCAATAAGCCCAAAATTGAGGACAATTGGAGCGCGGTGCTCACTCCTCGTCTGAGAGAGACTTTCCTCCCGACCCTCATCCTTATTTCTCCACCCTCTCTTATCCCCTTCTGATTGCAATTCATGATGGGACAAAGGCAAGGCAAGGCAAGGCAAGGCAAGTTTATTTATATAGCAAATTTCATACACAGAGGCAGTTCAATGTGCGTTATAAAGCTGAAGGCAAAGAACAGTGAATAATGGGAAATAAACAGCCAAAAGGCCTAAAATGATGAGAAAGGAGTGTATACAACAAAGGAGGGTATTCAATTAGTCAAGGCATATCTGGCCATCCAGCTGAGTTTCTTCTCCTCATCTCCTGTTAACTTGTCCATCATGGTCCCTCTGTCTCCCTCTCCCCACCCCCTTCTCACCTCCACTCGGGGTCAATTGGTTCAGCTTCACTGACAAGTCAGGTAAAGCCTCGTTACCTGGTGGAAATGCAGGGAGTGATATACTCCTCTAATCATTTCTAGGACAAAAGGTGTTTCTTTTTCCCCCCACCCCTCCATTCTCTGCCATTACGGCCACATCTACCTGTGTGGCAGTCCAACCGGTAGAAAGGTTGCCTTCTTAAAATGGTTTGCAACTTGGTCACAGGAAATGTGGAAGCTGTTACAGAGTGGGCTTGGCGAGACCTAGAACCACCCCCCATCTGAGCATGACAAGCCTGTAGCTGTAACCTCCTCTGCACACACAGCTGTACATTACATGTGTGAACTTGTGCAGACATTGACTAATTTAATGGAGAGACACACTCATGCCTTTCTCTGTCTTGGTGGTAAGGGGATGGAGTAGGGAACTGTCTGCAGTATGCTCAGCTCCAGTTCTCTTCTATCCATCTGATTTAATATCTTCAGCTGGTCAGGGCAGGTTTTTGTGGATACCGAGCATCTCCTATCGTGCTTGAAATTACTTCCACACACCTGCTTAAATTAAACTATAAATCAGATGGCCATAGGAATGATTTCGAAGCCTGGAACTAATTTGAAACCAGATCTGGGCCAAAGTCGTTGTGACCAAGGCAGAACTACTGCCGAATGAAAGCATTTTCAAACCTAATGCTGAGCTTTACAGGGATGTAAGAGTGGGAACACTTGATTGAATCCCAGCTAAGATCACTCCCTGGGCCTCGTGTAAAGCTCTCAGATATGAGCTGGGAGAGAGGAGGGGAGATGGAGAGGGTTTCATGATAGAAATGCGTCTCTGATGCACCTCTAATTCCCTCGTCATCCCAGTCCATCTGCCCGTTTATTTTTAAAACCGTGGGTTCTGGGACAGGAACAGGGTGCACAGGAGCCAACAGATGCCGTTATTTCAGGAGTGAAATGATCTTTAATGAGAGTCATCTTCAACATAAGCTTCCATGCACTTAGTGCCGGCACAAATGAAATCTTTCTGGAAAAAAGAAGAAAAAAAGATACAAGAGACGGGTCATTTATGATTAGTCTTCCACTTTGCCAGAGACCAATTCAAGTTGGTGTTCTTTTTTTTTTACCCCGTCCTTCCTTCTTTTCTCTTTCTTTTTTTCCCCTCTTTTCTCTCATTCTTTTTCCAGAAGGTTCTCAACTTTCCACCAATGAGGAGCAGGCTGTCATGTGTGTTTCAGTGGGGCTGCAGTGTAATTGGACTCTTCAGAGCACCTCACTCCCCTGTGACTCCAGGCTTCTGACACAGGCTCTCACTAGATTCCACCATTATAGAACACCCGTGTGTGTGTGTGAGTGTGTGTGTATTAGTGTGTGTGTGTTCGTTTGTATTTGTGTGTATGTGAGAAAGAGAGAGAGAGAGAGAGAGAGTGTGTGTGTGTGTGTGTGTGTGTGTGGTGTGTGTGTGTGTGTGTGTGTGTGTGTGTGGTGTGTGTGTGTGTGTGTGTGTGTGTGTGTGTGTGTGTGTGTGTAAGCCCAAGAGCATACAGGAGACAAAACAAGAGTTTCCTATTTTAAAAATAATGTCACTCTCACCAGACTGCCTGCCCTCCTTATCACCTCCTTAACACACACACACACACACACACACACACACACACACACACATACTTTAGGAAACGAACAGAGGAATGAATAGATTGTTAAAATGGAAATAAATGAACAAATGAATGCACAATATGGCCATTAAAAGACTATAAATCAATACAGTGGCAGTGCCACCTGCACTGGGCTCTCTTTCCCTCTCTCTCTCTCTCTCCCTCCCTCTCTCTCTCTCTCTCTCTCTCCCTCTCCCTTTCCCTCTCTTCTCCATTGTTCTGAAGTGCTGTTAATATTCAACCTGTTCCCATGTGTCAGGTGGGCTCCTCAGTGCAGAGGGGATGAGGGGATGAGAGGATGAATGGAGAAGGGAGAGGGGAGAGGGGAGAGGGAGAAGCACTCTCAGATGAGTTCACAGGGGTCTGAAGAATGAGGAGAAAAAGATGAGACAATCCATGCAGAATCCAGCTCAAAGGACCTGCAAAGTGACAGAGCAGACGAGGAGAACGTGTGCAGCTCTCTCTCTCTCTCTTTCTTTCTTTCTTTCTCCCTCTTCCTCTCTCGCCATCATCTTTGCCCTTCACTTAAACACTCTCTTACCAATAAGTAATACTAAAGACTTAGCCCCCTACACACACACACACACACACACACACACACACATGCACACACGCACACACATACAAACACCCAAAAAGTCATGCTCCTGCCCATCAGGCCAATCCAGATAAACAGACACAACAGAAGATGGAGGTGGAGTTGGCCAAACAAAGTGCTTTGATCACTGCCGAAATACATGTTTCACCCTCACCCCTTTCATCCGAAGACGCTGGGAATCGATTTTATGGCAGCCATAACCTTCAATAACATTGAACTTTCCCAGAACCTCCGAGGAGTGGAGAGAGGAGACTGGAGGAATCCAAAAAAGGCATCTGCCTGACATTTTTATTTCCCATTTTCTCTCTCTCTCTGTCTGTCTCTGTGCCTTCCCTCTCTCCTCTCCTCCTCCTCGTCTTCTTCACCTTCCTTCCTTTTCCTTCGTTTCTCCCCGTCCTACCAGCTTCTCATCCCATCTTTCTGCCCTTGGGGGGGGGGGGAGAGAGTGTGTGTGTGTGTGTGTGTGTGTGTGTGTGTGTGTGTAAATGGTAATTCTCCTCCAAGGAGCGCTAAAATTCTGCTTGCCTCAGTGACTTCTGGCCTGGCCTGGGCTCTGGATATTACCCATAATGCTCTGGTGGCTGGGGGTGGGGGGGATTTGCATGCCACTCGGAGCAGAGGCCTCTAGATAGGCCTTATTAGTGCACAAGGGAGTGCACTGTGTGTTGGTGATACAGACATACAGGTGTGTGTGTTTTTTTTTTTGCACTCTTCTGCTCCTGTGTCTTTCACTCCTTCCTCCCCATGCTCACACACTCCATCCCTCTCTCTCTCTCTCTTCCGTACCTCTCTCTTTCCTGGGCGCTGTTTTTTGTGTTCTTCTTCGCCGCTAATGGGCGTCTGCTCAACCAGCTGTGAAGGACGAGAGAACCTTTGGCCGAGACAAATCGCTTCAGAACTGGACGGCCCCCGCCCCTTGCTCCCGTGGTAACGAGAGAGCCATCGGAGAGGCTGGAGTGTGTCTGCGCTGCTGTGTGTGTGTGTGTGTGTGTGTGTGTGTGAGAGAGAGAGAGAAACAAGAGGCAGTGAAGTGAGCCGCAGCGGCCCACAGTAATCCTCCCATGCTTTGCCACTTTCCAATTACGCCAGGGAGACAAAAAGTGTGTGTGTGTGTGTGTGTGTGTGTGTGTGTGTGTGTGTGTGTGTGTGTCTCCTCGTGACCTTTCAGGCCAGCTGATAAAACCACATCGCCATAAAAGCATGGCTTGGGATGAGGATTATAGGCCTGTGTTGATGTACGACACACAGCGGGCTAACAGCCATCCTCTGGAACGACTATAGGACAGACGGTAAACATGGCCGCCATAGATCACCCCTCTTCAAACAGGACACTGGATCTCCAATACAGCGCCCGTCATCCTACTAAACAAGGCAGTGGGCACCTTTTCAGCACAAATGAACAATTATTGTAGTGCTACAACACTAACCAATGCCATTGTTTATGGCTTTCTGGATAACGTCAAACCCGTTGGCCCTTATCCCCTCCTCCTCTGTTTGGATGAGGCTTTTTGAGCAGAAACTTTTCCGTTAAAGGTACATTTTATAGGCTCCAGGTCATGGAGATTGAAGCAAGCAAAACAGGGGAGAAGAGACAGCAGAACTCCCCTCCAGCACACACACACACACACACACACACACACACACACACAGAAAGAGAGAGAGAAGGAGTGCATATTATCAGCTGTGTCAGGACATAAATGTGCCTGTAGACTGTTTCTTCAGGGTTTGATTATTAGTTGAATTTCGCCCAGATTAGAAACTGTTCAAGTTATTTTCTACTGTTTCGGATAGATTTACGATTAGACTGTCAAGTACATGTAGAACCCATTTTCCTTTCATCTGATGAGAAGGATCCAGACGAGCTGCGCTACAACATCTTCGTTACCCTGTCTCAACCTTGCGGGAGAGACAGCAGAGTGACTTAGGCTGATAGTCTTTCGACTTCGCTTTCTTACTTCAGCTTTTTATTTTTATTCAATCAACAATTGTAACTCATTTAATTCATCTTATAATAAATCATTGATCCTGATCCAGTGTAACCATATGTAGTCATCCAATCTTCTATTCTGCTGGGCAGAAGACACAACACAACTTTAAGGTGAACATTGACTTCAGGTGTAAAGTCAAACTGGGAAAAACCCCCAAAATCTAACATTCTGCAAGATTTCTGTTTTAACATTCCATATGTTATCTTAACGTAGTGGAAGTGTTTTGGGAACGTAACTGAGAATTCCAGCGATTGTTTTTGTTTTTTATCTTGAAATGGTTTATGGAAAAAAAAACACTTTAATGTCCCTTGGTTGGATGTAGAGGATGGGGGAGCCCGGGGGACTTTCTGGACTTTGCATGTTGGTGGTTTGACAGGCAGTTGAAGTTTTTCTTTTTTTCTTATTTTCTAACAGTAATGCATGCCGGAACCTGGCAGTTCACAATCTCTCCAAACAGCCAATGAAGTAGAGCTGTCTTGCTGTCCAAGGCTATAACATGCATGCGATGGAGCAGCCGCTGCTTAACTGACAAGTTAGGCAACCTGAGTTCACCTCCCAAACACCACCTTGCAAGTTTGTCACTTTGGTTAAGAGCATCTGTTACAACAGCTTTAACATACTGGACACACAGGCATACATACATACAGTACACACACACACACACACACACACACACACACACAAAATTTTCAAAGCTTTTGACATTCTCTCTTATTCAGTGGCGCTCCAGTCTGTAAGAGATTTTGACATTAGCATGTCTATGACACCAAAACTGATCTCTGCGTATGAACCCGCATCTTCCATTGAATGATGTACACAGGCAAAACACTGACGGAGAGAGAAAGAGGGAAAGGTCTGAGTGAAGGTCAGAGGCATGAAGATAAACCAGCTGGGAGAGAAAGTGTGATGTGAAGAAAACACCCATTATGTGTGCCACCATTCATGTGTGTGTGTGTGCATGTGTGTGAACAGGATTGCTACGTGTGTGTTCAGTCTGTGTGTGTGAGCATTACTATATCTATGTACTTTATGTGTGTTATCATTACTGTATGTGTGTGTGAGTGGAAGCATTACCATATTTGTGTATGTGTGTAAGCAGAATTACTGTGTGTGTTTGTGTGTGTGTGTGTGTGTGTTGGGCGTGTGTGTGTGTCTGTTACAGTGGATATACAATGGCTCCTATCCTGTTTTATGCAATAACCTTCACCAACCTTCACCAGCGTTAGCCGAGCGAGCGCGCGAGCGCTAACACACGCTCACTAAATGTTCCTGCATAAATTGCCGCAGCTCCGCAGCAGAGGTACATTTGTGTTCTGCATTAAAGGGGCTAATAGCTACGCTAACGCATCACGGGGCAGAATGTAATGTCAATGTTTGCTTTCTTAATGGCCACGGCGAGGCAAAGAAGGAAATGTAGCCACATGCTTCTAATTGCAAATGACTTATCGGCAATGTTGTTTCGATGCTTCAAGGCCAACGGGATCTAAAAAGAGTGGGTGATGACACACACACACACACACACAGGCACGCACGCAGGCACGCGCATGCAGACACTTGCACTCTGCTCTGGGTGGTGTGTGAACGTCTGTGAAATGGCCGCGGCTCAATATTAATTTTTGCTTTTGATTTGGCTGTGTGAAACTCACGCTTGTCAATGCGAAGAGAGGAGATTAAAAGATCCTTTCAGCCGAGCGCTGACTGAGCTGTGCCTGGGACTCCCGCAGGGGGAACTGCACTGACACACACACACACACACACACACACACACACACACACACACATACACATACAGAGACTCATACACACATGCACACACACACACACACACACACACACACACACAGAGACTCATACACACATGCACACACACACACACACACACACACACACCACACACACACACACCACACACACACAGTACAAATTCATAAACACACAGACACTGTTCTCTCTGTCATACCACACACTATTCAGCGTGACATTTATGTACACACACACAGACTCTTTTTTTTCTCTCTCTCTTGTCTCTTGTCTCTTTCTCTCTCTCTCTCTAACACACACACACATGCACACACACACACCATAGTGTCACTCATGTAATTAAGATACTCCACATACACTATGGATGATGTATATATCAACATCTGTGTGTGTGTGTGTGTGTGTGTGTGTGTGTGTGTGTGTGCGCGTGCGTGTGTGTGTGTGTATATGTATGTATGTATGTATTTATGTGTGTGTGCATGCGTGTGTGTGTGTGCTTGCGAGTGTGTGTGTGTGTCTACTTAAATGTTTGTATGTTCAGGGTCACTGGGAAAGCACGGAGCTTGTCACAGCCCTCCCCAGCACACGGGCTTTGGGACTGGTGAGCAAATAAAATGTTAATGGAATGTTAATGAAATGGATAATTGTGAATTCCGAGCGGCGGGCCATGCTGAGATGAAAAAGCTCTTGGGCTAACACCGCTAACAGTAACGGCGCTAACAGTAGTAGCAGTCAGTCAGTCAGTCAGTCAGTCACCCCCGCTGATGGCGCTTCATCTGCATATGTGCTATTTGGATGACCCTGATGAGGTGACAGGGTGGCAGAGGATGGGGTGGGGAGGGGAGTGCTGGGTGGAGTTGGGGGGGGTGATGGGTGGAGTTGAGGGGTATGGGTGGGTGGAGTTGGGTGGCATGGGTGGAGTTGAGGGGTATGGATGGGTGGAGTTGGGTGGCATGGGTGGAGTTGAGGCGTATGGGTGGGTGGAGTTAGGTGGCATGGGTGGAGTTGGGGGGGGGTATGGGTGGAGTGGGTGGAGTTGGGGGTATGGGTGGAGTTGGGGGGGGGTATGGGTGGAGTGGGTGGAGTTGGGGGTATGGGTGGAGTTGGGGGGTATGGGTGGAGTTGAGGGGTATGGGTGGGTGGAGTTGGGTGGCATGGGTGGAGTTGGGGTGGGGTATGAAAACTCTGCAATTACCATGCCCACTAAGAGCGCACTAACTAATCAGAGTCACTCTATGGCTTTCATGGGGAAACACATCACACACACATATGAGTGAACAAAACAAAGAGAAAACAGACAGAGGGGAGGATGGAGGGAGAGAAAAGAAAAGAAAAAAACTCTTTGCTTAAAAAATAAAACCACTTGTTTGCCCCAGATGTTTTGACCCTGCTAAGCCAAGTGTTTTTTTTTTTCTCCCTCTCTCTTTCACTGTCTCTCCCTCTCTCTATCACTCTTTCTCTTCTTCTCTCTATCACTCTTTCTCTCCTTCTCCCTGAGCCAGGCCAGTGGCACACAGCAGCAGTACTGGGCCACTGAGACGAGGAGGAAGAGAGAGCGCTGACTTCCGTCTGTCTCTTCTCGCTGTTCCGCCATGCTGGGCACCACTGTGTTTTTATTTATTTTTTGTGAAGGGAACATGGAGTGTGGTGTGTCACTGTGGAGATTCTACAGCATCCTTGGGGCGCACTTTGTTGTTGCCGAATGTGTGTGTGTGTGTGTGTGTGTGTGTGTCTGTGTGTGTGTGTGTGTGTGTGTGTGTGTGTGTGTGTGTGTGTGTGTGTGTGAGGAGGGTGAAATGACCAGAAGCGGGCAGTAAAGGTGGGATGTGTTTTGTATTCTTGTGAAGTTCTGTCAGTGTGATGGCTGATACTGTCTATGCGATGGGAGACACTCATATTTCTCCAAGAGGCTGGCCTTTACTTTGAGTGTGCTCAAGAGCACACACACACAGACACACACACACACACACACACACACACCGGTGTGGATCCTATTGTGTGGGCCCTTGCTTTAGTCAAGGTTGAGTTGATGTACTTGTTTGGGTGGCATGGGAGATGCTGCAGGATGATGCATGTCTCTGCGCTCACACAGACACACACACACACACACACACACACACACACACCACAGGCCCTACACAGCCCAGATTCTAGGGCACAAATAGCCTCCTCCTCCTGCAGCAGCAGCGCCTGTCCCATGTGGTCTGAAAGTTTCAGGCCTTCATGTCTGACCATGCTGAAACACACACACACACACACACACACACACACACACACACTCAGACACACACAATTATACATACGTCCACTCATAGTGTTTGTCAGCAGTTGTCTTAGTTTAGTAGGCCTGACACTGACTGCAGTGAACAACACACACACACACACACACACACACACACACACACACACACACACACACACACACAAAACAGCACAACGTGTGTGTGAGTAGCAGAGACAGCAATGCATCTTGTCTACCAAAAGAGAGAGGTGACTAATGGGATGCCTTGATCTTTGTTCCAGCAAGGTTGGACTCATCTGCCTCGCCTCTCCTCTGTGCTACACACACACACACACACACACACACATACTCACATGAACACACACACACACACAGGTTGGACTTGTCTCCTCTCTGTGCTTCAAACACACACACAGGTTGGATTTGTCTGCCTCTTGTCTCCTCTCTGCGTTTCACACACACACACACACACACACACACAACACAGGTTGAACTCGTGTGCTTCTCTTCTCTGCACTGCTACAAAAGCACAGCACTGCCAAAGTCAGCCAGACTATTCAAACAGCAAAACTAATAAAGTACGCCCCGATACAGACACCTCAGGATACCCCCCCCAACACACACACACACACACACACACAGACACACACTCACTCACTCACACTGACTCACATACACACACACACGCACCACTCACTCACTCACACTGTCTCACACACACACACACACATACACACACTCACTCACTCACTCACACTGACACACACCACACACACACTTACACTCGCTCATCACACTGACTCACACACTCACTCACTCACTCACTCACTCACACTGGCCCACACACACAAACACTTACACTCACTCACGCACACACATACACTCACTCACACAAACACACATAATCACACTTGCTCTCAGGCACACACACACACACACACACGCACACACACACACAAACCCCTTGGTGTCAGCAAATGAATGCAGTTATCTTAACAGATGCGAGATGAAAGCACTCGGCAGCCTGAACGACTAAAGGCCTCGGCTGTGGGGTGACCTTGGAAGCGGGTGCGCTCGATCAACGCCGCTCAGCCTCATTCCCGCCGATGGAGATGGAGTGGGGAGATTCACGGTGGGAATCATTTTGCATCCGTCTTCCGGTGTTATAAGATTATGCTATCCACTTAATGTTGCAACCTTAAAGTCTTAGTATGGGGGGGGGTTGGAGGAAACCCGAAGAGCCAGGGCATGCGCATTGCATGAATGTGTGTGTGTGTGTGTGTGTGTGTGTGTGTGTGTGCATGCACACAATCTGTGTGTGTGCTTGTGTGTGTGTATTCCTAGACACGAGGGAAGCACAAAGACTGTAGCGCTTTCGTCTTTCTCATTATGTTTCATTAGCTCAGATAAGCTAACAGGGTCACATTGGATGCATACGCTAGCTCTGCACCAGTCACTTCAAACTCCAGACACGCACGCACACACACACACACACACACACACACACACACACACACACACACCAATCCCCTACCCCCATTTGGCTCGTCTTATGTCACATCTGAGGGATGATGCCTATTTTAATCCAGATTTATTTCATATATTTACAATGACTGAGTCTGGCCATATCAGTGTGTTAGTTCTGTCATAAATGCACGCATGCGTGTGTGTGTGTGTATGGTGGGTTTTTTAATGCGATCTGATAAAAAAACATTCCTTGCTAAGTAAAGGTTAGTGAGTATTTGTGTGTGTGTGTGTGTGTGTGTGTGTGTGTGTGTGTGTGTGTCTGTGCTCTGTGTTACCAATTCGGGTTTGAGGTGAAGCACAGACTAGATATAGCAGGGCGTGGGCGTGGGTGGTGTCTGAGGTGGAAATGGCCGACTCATTATACCGCACTGGTCCTTTTCTAACACTGCCCACCCTCCACCCCACCACCCCACCACCCCCTTCCACCCCCTTCCACTGATAGACAGGCCTCATTCTCACCAGGAAATGAATAATCCCACCCTGGCGAGAATCCAATCAGAGAAAATAAAAGAAGTTTTAACCTACTTACAGGCTTGTCGGCGAGACGTAATAGGAATATGATTTAAGGAGTAATTTGCCGTGTTTGAAATCGGCATTCATTTTAATTTTCTTTTTCCTGGCCCGAGCCCGGACTTTATGCTGCTAATTACGCCCATTACTCCGTCATTTAGCTCCGAGCCGCACAGCGGTTCCCTCCGGCGCTACAGAGAATTTCCTCGTTTTGCTTAGTAATGAGGAAAGTTGTTCTGTCTCCTGCCCTCTTTACACCCGGCCGGCCAAAATCCCTCCACCACCCATCTCTGCTCTAATTCGCTTTTGAGATGATGCATTGGAGTTGTGTGGAAGAGAACGAGAAGGGGGTGGTTGTGGTTAGAAAAGTCGGATTGAATGAGCAAGAGAGAGAGAGAGTGAAAGAAAGAAAGAAGCGAGGGAATGAGAGAGGGGAGAGTTGAAGGTGAACCGATGAATGATACGGGACGGTGAGAGGGAGAAGGAGGAGGAGGATGAGGCTTAGAGAGAGATTGAAGAAAAGAGGAGAGAGAGAGAGAGAAAAGAGAAAGAACTAGAAAATCTAAAGAAGGAGTTGAAGCAGAAAGAACAGAAAAAGCTTTTTTTTAGTATAGAGTAAAAGAGAACTGTGCAAAGGACACAGAAAGTAAGGAGAGAGAGAGAGAGAGAGAGAGAGAGAAAGTAGGATGGAAGTGAGTTCTGCATATGTTCTGCGGCGATAAGCTTTGCTCCATCCATATTCTTTTTAATGAGAACGTCTCGCGGAACCATCCGGGGCGTTGAGGGACCCCTTTGCCACAGAAAAGGAGATAGAAAGAGAGAGAGTATAAAAACCAGAAGGGGGACAGGGGACACTCGCTGATGCATCCCTTCATCGTGTTTAATTGCTGTCTCGTACATACAGGTCCCTCTAGGCCTTCCCCGCGCTTGCGCCCGGACTCAGGACCTTTCTCCTCACCTCCTCTCTCACACTCCTCCTCCTCTTCCTCACGCTGTTCTTGTTTTTCCTTCTAGTTCATTCTGTTCGGATCACCGCCTTCCTTTCACTCGTGGAAGCTTCTTTCAGACATCATTGTCAAGCACGACATTTAAACACACACACACACACACACACACACACACACATACACACATGCACACGCATACGCATATACACACACACACACACACACGCACACACACACACACACACACACAAACACACACACACACAGACGCTGACACTGGGTCTGTTGTTGGGAAGCTTCTGAATAGACAGTTGATTAGCCTGTGGGGGAAACGGAAAGTTTCTGTGAATAGAAAAAATCTGCATCTGCTGCTGTATAGAAGACAATAATAGAGAGAGAGAGAGAGAGAGAGAGAATCACAAAGAAATAAAAAGAAAAGGGAAGAACAGAACAAGCCTGACAGAGAGAGAAAGATAAGGACAGAAAGAGAAAGAAAGCAAATATGAACGCATCAATGTGTTTGCCAGCTCCTCATAGTATATAACCTCCACACTAAATCCCTCTGACTGAAGGCAATCACACACTTTAACCATGGAGCTGATCAGTGTTCATGAGCACTCTCCAGTAGGACCAGTGTGTAGGTGTGTGTGTGGAAGGGGAAATAATAGTCTCCGCTGCTTCCTCTGTGTGTCAGCCGTGATGAACGGAGGCTTCTGACCAGGCCGAGTGTTTCTTTTATGACACCTTCATCCCACCTGTAAATATGACACACACACACACACATGACAAGAGCATCACATGTCTTTATAGCCTATGCTCTCGTGGGCCATTAAAGTCAATATGTGTGTGTACGTGTGTGTGGTGTGTAAGTGTGTGTGCGAGAAAGAGAAAGCAAGAGAGAAAAAGAGACCGTGAGTAGCCCTTGGAAGTCTCTGAGTCTGTTTATGAATATATGTGTGAGTGTGTGTGTGTGTGTGTGTGTGTGTGTGTGTGTGTGTGTGGTATATGTGTTTAGACCTATCCAAAACAATGGAAAAGAGGGAAGTGTTAAGTGTGGCTGTAGTGGAGCCAGTGGGCCTGCAGCCTGATGTGTTCCCCTGGTCCTTTGGTGGAGAGTGTGTTTGGTTCTGTAGTGCTGCTCCACCGTTGGCACAGTGCAGTGTGTTGTGTTTTGTTGTGTTTTATTGTGTAGTGTTGTATGTGTGTGTGTGTGTGTTTTGGCTGGGCATTGACAGAGTAACTGGCACTCTGGTGACGAGCTCTCGCACAGATGTTGAACCCGTAAACACAGGGCTAACACACAGCTGGCACCTCAGAAACCGCAGTAGCAGGCTTTTGTGTGTGTGTGTGTGTGTGTGTGTGTGTGTGTGTGTGGATCGTGATTGGGTGACCATGGCACCCTGGTCTGCAATCATGATGCCACAAGGAAGGTGTGTGTGTGTGTGTGTGTGTGTGTGTGTGTGTGTGTATGAGTGAGTGAGCAAGTGATGGGTGTAAAGTGTGTTGGCACCCTGGCTTCCCCAGGCTCTTTGCAGGGAAGCTTGACCAAAAGCCAACCTTGGCAAGCGAGCAGACAGCCAGTGACAGAGGACCAGGGCTTTACAGGGCTGCTGCAACAAGCAGGGAGGTATGGCTGGGCATCCAACCCTATGGATTATTCACATGTGTTACAGCTTTAAGAAAACATGTGCCACCACCCACCAACCACAGGGAGACATTTTCAACCTTCAGCAGTGTTTATTCAACAAAGCTATAACTGCAAAACAATGAACAATTCAGGAGTCATATGCAGTCATCACAAACATACACAATATTGTCGTTGTTTACCTATTGTTTTTTACCCAAACAACTTAAATATTAAAATTACAATTGCAAGTCGTAAAGAAAGTAAAGACTCTCTGAAGCATAGTATAGATACCCATTTGAATCAGTTTCTGCATTTAACCCATCTGTGAATTAGTGACACACACACACCACACACGGCACACAGTGAGGTGAAACACACTAACCCCACACTAACACAAGGGCACCTCAGCACCCTCCCCA
Source organism: Tenualosa ilisha (assembly GCA_015244755.2). Classification (NCBI taxonomy): domain Eukaryota; kingdom Metazoa; phylum Chordata; class Actinopteri; order Clupeiformes; family Clupeidae; genus Tenualosa; species Tenualosa ilisha. Next base: position 1,328,707 of record PYXC01001716.1, on the reverse strand, counting down.
CCCACCCACACACACACACACACACACACACACACACACACACACACACACACACACACACACATGCACACACACACATTTTCTCCTCCTTGTCGGGATACGAACCGGCTACCCTTCGACAATGACCAGTAGGCCACAGCTGTCCCATGGGTGTCATGAATGTCCCCAGGATGGCAAACAAAGAAACAATATTTACAGGGCGGTGGTGTTGATGGGCAGGGCTGTAGCCAGGGCTGCTGTGGGAAGACTTGTCTCCGTTGGCTTGTTGAAAGGGGGCTTAACAAACGAGTGGGGTCACTCTTGCCAGCCTGGTGTCGGCGCGAAGCAAAATGGATGGCCATGGAGCGGCGCCACTGTGTCCCTGTCAGCTCTGTCAGAGACAAAGACCTCATGACTGCCAAGAGCCACTTCTCCAAACTGTTGCTTTCTCCGACTCCTTGTTTCACAAACTAAACGAGCCACCGTGCAGAGAGTTAACCCAGCAGAGAGAGGGAGAGACTGGCTTGTTTCTTTCCTCAGCCTCCATTTTGTTTTTTGAAATGGGATGGAGAAGGCAGATGTGTGTGTGTGTGTGTGTGTGTGTGTGTGTGGATGAAATCGGTTGAAAACATGGATAATTGGTTGTCTGTGGTGAACTTTTCGTCATGGGTTCCTCTCGTCTCTGGCACGTCTCGACGTCTCTTCTTGCTCGTGGAACGCGTTAATTTGACAGGATTCAGTTTGGAGCGCTGCAGCTTCTGGTCCAGTCCTCAATTAAGTAACTGGGTGCCTCCCGTCGGCTGAGTAAGTCCTCCTTTTTCCACGCTGCTTTTTGTCATATAGAGCAAATGACCATTAGTTTCGATTATACCGGCTATGCGCTGCCACTGACTGTGCCTACATGTAGTGGCAGTTCACTCACGAGCTACAAGCCATGTCTTTATGTCTGAATTAACACATGTGCTGCTGTAATTTCTGCTTGTGGAAGTCTATTGCGTGTGAGAGAGGGAGAGAGAGTGGATATAATTGTGTGTGTGTGTGTGTGTGTGTGTGTGTAGTAGGGATGGGGTGCGGGGTGGGGATATGCACCCAACTCGCTGCTGGAGGGCTTGCTGATGAAGAAAAGGGCGGCTTTATGGGCGTTTGTGCTCAGCGTTGATTTACGCCCGCCGCGCGCGTGTGATACCTGATCCCTTTGTTGAAATTGCTGCGGCTCCCGTGCTCACTGAACCATTAAATCCCAGCCACCCCATCGCTACCGCTAACCACCCCAATCCCCCCCTCCTCTCCCTCTCTCTCTCTCTCTCTCTTTCTCTCTCACAGTGACATGAAAAAGTGCTAAATGAAAGAAGAGAGGAGTTCCCAAGGCAGCAAGGTGCATCGCTGGGCACGTATCTTCCATCTCTCTCTCTCTGTCTTTCGCCCACACACACACACACACACACACTGTCTCCTGTACTTCTTCTCTCTCTCTTTCCCTCAATCCCCCTCCTGTGTCTCGTCTCTGTCTCCAAACTCCATGATTAATGAACGACTTCATCAGCCACTCACGCATGAGCTCGATTCGAGAACCACCCCTGGCCTCCGCTAAATGAACCTCCACACCCCACAACCACACACCACACACACACACACCACACACACACACACACACCACACACACACACACACACACACTTGTCTCTCCAAATCAGATGAGTTAGTTGCTAAGCTTGTGCCCTTCTCAGCTACTTGCCTACACTTGCCAGCACAGTCCCTTAATCCTCCCCGAGTCAAAATGATGTCACTGTTAATTTGACGTTATGTTGGCTCGTTTTTTTTCTAACGTGCAACAGCTTGACCTCAGATTAGCATAATTCAATTCAAAACGGGCGTGGCTTGATCACTTTAGCATAACGATCCCATTTCACAATGAGGCTACTGGATGTTAAAACTTTGGCAAAAGCTTTTTGTCAGTTTTAATCTGCCCCTCAAGTTTCAGCATTTACCTTCCTCAGAATGTCTCTGATGTGTTCATGAATTTTTTGGCTTTGTCCAATAAAACTGAGTAATGAAATATAATGTAGATTTTCCATCTGAGATTAAAATGCTAATCTATCTGTCTTCTCATCTCTGTGTGGAACAAGGAGGTAGTATTTTATAGACTGGTTGCTTTGAAGAAGGACACAAAATGGCTGCTATAAAACCTTCAGTCTTACACTTCCTGTTGTCAAAGGAGACAGAATACTGTTTTACTACTTGACCTTCATGCCAAAACACTGTATAAAAACCAAACCGCACATAAATAAAAGGTTTGCTAGCATCATGCATCTTTTTTCAGTCTAGTTGACTGTTGATAAGGCATAGGCAGCTAACTGGTGGTGGTGTGGTCTGCTCTGACGTGACCATATGCCATAAAAATGGATTTCAGTATGATCCTCATCGGCTACCTGTTGCCAGATCCGCCTCTCGCCTATTTGCCAGAGGACAAAAAAAATGGATTGGGATGCCCCCTGCAATTTGGCCACGCTAGTTGCTTATAAAGACAGCCTGTTGAATAATATCTCTTTAAGCTATGCATTTGGAAAGGCTTGACAAAGAACAAGAATGGGACCTAATTCATACTGATGCCCTGAGGCCCTCTCGCCCTCATGATGACGCTCTGGCACTGGCCGCTCTGAGGCCCTCTCACCCTGATAACAATGCTCTGGCATTGGCCGCTCTGAGGCCCTCCCGCCCTCATAATGATCTTCTGGCATTGGGCGGTTTCCGTCACCCTGCGTTAATCTGACGCCTGAACGAGACGAGGAGGGATGAGGTGAGCCTGGCGTGCCAAGAAGATAAGCGGGGCAATGAGTCGGAAGAAAAGCAAGAGGCCGTCGTCGTCTTCCAGGCCCGACCCTCCCAGGACCTTTTCCGGGTGAGAGCACAACACCAGCGCCGCATGCGCGATCAAACCACCGCAGCACATCACACGCATGGAGAGTAAAGGTGTGAAAAATAGACATGGAGAGAGAGAGAGAGAGAGAGAGAGAAAAATGAGTGAGCGAGAGAGTGAGAAAAAATTTGAAAGGTTTGCGGCGCATAAGAAAGTCGAGAGCTGTGGGGGAAAGAAAGAGAGAGAGAGAGAGAGAGAGAGGTATTGCATTGCATATGTGGATTAAACAAGACAGGAAAAAAGGAAGAAAGGGAAAAAAAGAAAAGAAATAAGCGAGGGAAATAAAATAAGAGGGTGAGAAAGAGAGGGCAGTGAAGGGAAAGAGAATGCCAGGGACAGAGTGAGGGGGCGATGGGGGGGGGGGGTGAAATCACACAAATTGCAGGGTAGCATCTCCTTGAGGGGCGTGGTGAGTGGTCGGTCGTGATCCTCACTCCAGCAATTAAGTAAGGAGAGGCGAGCGATTTTCTTCGAGTGCCGCGTTTAGCTCAGTCTGATCAGCTCAGTCTGTGTGTTTGTCTGAAGGCGACAGTTAAATGCCAGGTTATGATGCAGGAGTCCAATGAGTAAGAGACAGAGAGAGAGAGTGAGTGTGTATGAAAAGACACACGTCTGTGTGATGTTCAAGTGAGATGATGAAGATGATGAAGCTGAAGGTCCAGGTGAGAGGGGGAAGTTCAAGGGTTCTCCAACGAACTGATCAAGACGTCCAAGGCATGTTGCATTGGAATCTCAGGGGTTTGTTCTGAAACACCAAACAAATGAAATGTGAATGAGTCCACGCACACCAGACACACACACACACACACAC
>PYXC01001716.1:1315000-1320000 GCA_015244755.2 Tenualosa ilisha | reverse complement strand
TTGAGGAGTCATGCTGAAATATGAAGTTGATTTAGAGCTGAAAATCAACCCAACGCCCCCCACCCACACCACAACACACACACACACACACACACACACACACACGGCTCTTGCTTACCAGGTCGTGCCATTGCAGGGGACTCTTTAGAAGCAATTCACCATGCATCACATTCTTCAAGCCTACAAGACCGACCATCACACACACACACACACACGCTGAGCCATCCCCACACCTAAACCCTATTAAGCTCTACCTCCTCCCATTACAACCTATTAAAAAGGCCTGACTGTATTACAGATGCCACTTACTGTTCATCTCACACAAGCCTTCACTCCACACAGCCCTTACCCCACCACCACAATGCCGTGGGAGCCGTAGGGGTTGGATCCACGGTGCGTCAGGCACATTTCACACCAGCGCTGCATGCCTGCCGAGGCCCCAGGAGAGTACTTACCAGCTTAGGCTCACTTACACCCCCCATAGCCCATGGAGTGAGGGATGGATGGGAAGAATGTGCTGGTCTGGTCAGGGCTGTTATGTGCTTAGAGGTGTGGGGTGGGGGTGTGGGGTGGGGGTGGTGGTGGTGATGGTGGTGGGTGCGGGGGTGTTCACTGCTGGAATCACTAGTCTGGAATGTTAAAACGTACCACCACCAGTATCACCAGACTGGAATGTTAAAACGTATGCACATGCGCACACACACACACACATCACACAAACACACTTAATCACATACCACATAGACACATACACACACAAACATTCCAAACACTACCATTTGTTCTGACCATACACACACACGCATACTAAATGTTTTTACAAAAACACACTTAATCACATACCATACAGACACATACACACACACATACATCCCAAACATTACCACTTGTTCTGACACTTACCCCCCACCACACACACACACACACACACACACATACACACACACGTCTTCCCTGTGAGACTTTGAGATGTAGCTTTGAGGATGAAACCTGAGGAACCTGATTCGCGCAGCTGCACTCAACGGCATGTCAACACTCTCTCTGTCACACACACACACACATAGACACACACACACACACACACACACACACACATACACACACACACAAATACACGCCCAACACTCTCACAGACTTTTTGCGCGGCACTTTTCTTCGCAAAAAGTTCCTGTCAACGGCCGCCAGGAAATGCCGCGACAGCTTATTATCTCGGCAAACGCACTCGACAAAATAACCCCACCGCTGCCCCAGCCCGAACCATCAACGCCTCGCCAACCCTTCATCGTAATCTGCAAAGAGCCAAATCAAAGCCTCCGGTTTTTGTCACTCCGCTGCAGAAAGACTCAACACCTTCAGCTGCCTTGTTTGTTATAGAATTTGTCGTTTTTTTTTCTTGCCTGTTTGTTTACATTCTACCTGAACCCCAAAAAACAACAGAACGTGGAGCTAATTGTCACGAACAAAGTTGCAGCCATCGTGCCTTTAAAGTTGGGGCCTCTTTCACTGAGAATCTCTCCGTTTTTCTCGGAAAAAGAAGAAAATACACCAAAATACAAAATCTCTTCGGAAGTGCAACAAATGGATTTATTGAAACTATGATTTTCATTGCCGTTGTTTCAAATTTCAAGATAAATACGCATCTATAGTTTTACCATAGGCTGTAATGCAGATGCTTTAATTGGTTGTGAATCACATAAAGCTTGCCCTATGCTGAATAATGGGTTGTGATTGGTTCCTGGGTTCTTTGGTGAATCGAAAATGAGCTGCAGTGGTCTCACGGCCAGACAGAGCTGCCGGGCAAAATTAAAGTTTGCTAGCGGCGCGTATGGATTTTTACCCAGACTGCTTTGCGACAACTGCTGCATTAATGTCGTCCCATTGCAGCAGAGCATGGTGTGGCATACACAGACAGGCAACACGGAACATGTGCTGGACACGTGTTAGACTACTTCAGCTGAAGTAGGAGCGGAGCTCAAGTAAAGACTGCAGAGTCATTGACTGACTTGATGGCTGTGGTGCTGGGGTGGGGTGGGGTGGGGTGGGGTGGCCAACGCCTGCCACCGTCGCCAGCGTTGTGATGGACGGACACAAAAAAGATGACAAGGTCGACACCGGAGGGGGACTGATGACAGTCACTCTTTTCTGATTCTTTCTTTCTTCCTCCTTTTCTTTCATTTTTTTCCTGAAGGTTCTGGAATCTCCTGAGGAGAATCTGAATCTGGCGAAGCACGAAGGGCAATCTCTGATGATGGCGCGACTTCAGAGAGACCTGAGGCGCTCACAAAAGATCCTCCGTCAACCCCCCACCCCCCACCCCCCATCCACTCCTTCTGAAGAAGCAGAGGTATGACAAGGTACGGGACTGTTCTGATAAAGGACACTTTTTGAAGATGAGAACTTCAGATATAGTTTCAAAGTCTCCCCTCCACACACACACACACACACACACACACACACAAATCACCAACTCTTCCCCTCCCCTTTAAGTTCTGAAATCCTGTCGCAGTTGATGTGCTGACTGAGGCCTGGCATTGCATTTCTCTCTCTCTCTTTCTCTCTCTGTCTTTGTCTCTTTCTCTTTCTCTCTCTGTTTTTGTCTCTGTCTCTCTCTCTCTCGGTCGTTTTCTTTAAGACCATGATACACTGCTAAAGTCAGCAGAGCTTTCTAACAAGCCTTCTCTCTCCTCTCCCTCTCTTTCTCTCTCTCCCTCTCTCTCCCTCCTGACTTGTTCGCTGTCGTCGGTCCCTGCTCTGTGGAACTGTCGGAGAAGCTCTTTGTCACTTTACTCTCTCCACGGCCCTGCGCTCAATCAATTTGCTCGTTCTTATTCCCTACCAATCTCTTACTCTTGGAAAAGTACTTCAGCAAACTTCCTCTTTCTCTCTCTCTCTCTCTCTCTCACACACACACACACACACACACACACACACACACTCACACTCACACACTCACACACACACATTCACTCACTCACTCTCTGGATTGTCTCTCACCATCTCTAAAGCTTCCTTTTGTCCTCTCTCACTCTCTTTTCTTTCATCCCTCTTTCATCCACTTTCACATAAAGTGCATCTCTCTGTGCCTGTGACACTTCTTTCTTTCATTCCCACATCTTTCACTCTATCTTTTCTCCACCATCTATAACTCTTTCTTTTTTCCTCCATCTCTCACTCTTTCTTTTGTTCCTCTATCTCTCACTAACTGTAGTTAGCCTGCTGCTTTTTCTCACTTTTTTCTCTCTCACTTTTCCTTTTCTCTCTTTCCCTCCCTCCCTCCCTCCCTCGCTCGCTCTGTCTCTTTTTCGCTTGTGTTCTCTGTATCTGTCTTTTCTTTACTCACTTTTCTCTCTCCATCATCATAGTCGGTTAAGGCACTCTCTCTCTTTTTACAATTATGCCATATCTATTCTCTCTGTTCTCTCTCTCTACCCGCCTTTCTCTCTCTCTCTCTCTCTCTCTCTCTCTATTTCATGCATCATTTCCCTGTTTAATTGCGGCTGACTGGGAAAGCTCTATGCAGTCTCTAGTTTGCTGCCCTCCTCCCTGTCTCCTGAAGCCAGCGCTATTCAATTAGCTCTCGCTAGCCAGGCCAGTCACGGGTGGCACAGGATGGATCAGGGAGGCTGTATGTGGGTAGGTGAGACAGACAGAGCGTGTGTGTGTGTGTGTGTGTGTGTGTGTGTGTGTGTGTGTGTGTGTGTGTGTGTTTGGGGGTGTGTTGGACCTCCTGTCCATGCGCTGGGGTGCCAATCCTCTACATCACACCGCAAGGCAGCATGCCAGGCAAGACTGCTGTGCCAATCCACCGGCTCAGACACACACACACACACACACACACTCACACACAGGCACACAAACACACATGTATGTAAACAAAGATACAAAAAAAATCTCTTTCTCTCTCTTCCACACACACACTGACATTAACACAGAAGCATGCACACACATACACACCCACACATTCTCCAACCACCCCCTTCAGAATATTATCTTGCACAAAAACCTGGGCTCAGCGAGGCCATGAAAAACTATTCTGGATTACAGAGATTACAGCCACAGTGTGCCTGCTTGAAAATAATAGTAATAATAAAAAAAATCAAAATAATAAATCAGAACAAGCAAGCAAACCTCAGCAGCCCTTCCAATAAATACTGGCCAAACGGCCATGTTTGTCGCCTGAGCTCTTAGCTGATAGATCCTCGGCGAGTCACCGGGGGGCTTTTGTCTTCCAAAGAGGATGAGGTCCGGTCTTATGACAAACAGCGAGCTTTTGGAGAGTTTGGCTGCAACAGAGTCAGAGGGGCTTTGAAGATTGCCATTCTAATGCAACATCAACAGTGTGGCAGAGAGAGAGAGAGAGATAGTTGAGGGAAAGAGGGAAGAGAGAGAGACAAAGAGAGAGCAAAAGAAAGAGAGAGAAAGAGTGTGTGTGTTTGTGTGAGAGAGAGAGAGAATTCAGGGAGAAAGAGAGAGAGAGAGAGACAAAGAGAGAGCAAAAGAAAGAGAGAGAAAGAGTGTGTGTTTGTGTGTGTGTGTGTGTGTGTGTGTGTTTGAGAGAGAGTGGTGGCTTGCAGAGGGATGCAGTTTTCAAGTGCATCATTGTCTTGTCGCTGGTAAGTCTATTATACTCAGTTGGCAGGGAAACCCATCATTTGGGTGTTTGTTGCCATAGAGACATGGCATGTGGTAGCCAGGGAAACTCACAGTGCAGTAGCTGCTCACTCTGTGAGTATAGGAATCCCCTGGCATAGCTGGCCACATCTTACAACTCACAAACAAGGGAAAATACATTCATATCCGACTTTCTGTTATGACTATGGAGACATGTGCATCAATTTGTTTACTCAGTAGGCTCTCAGGGGAAGGTTTTTTTTTTGCTTGTCCACTCACTTCAACAATAATATTGCATGCTGCTGTTACAGTTTTTGCTATTCATTTTCACACTTGTCTACGTGCAATATCTACTTTTTTTTTACACTTTCACAACAACCATAGACTAT
>PYXC01001716.1:1295000-1307500 GCA_015244755.2 Tenualosa ilisha | reverse complement strand
TTTAGCAAAATGCCGTGACAAAAAGAGTGTTTACAAACTTGTAAAAGAATATTTTTTCTGCTACACTAATAGCTGAAAACTATATAGATGATACCACAAAGACAAAGACACCTGTAAAGAAGTCACAGTCCTTGAGCCAGACCCGCAGATTTGGCCCATCGGTACCACTCAAGGGCAGCAGGTAGCTTTATGGGTTTTATCAGCCTGTTTATGTCCATTATAAGCCTATGGGGGGTTTTATTACAGGTGAATGAGGCAAAAAATTGATAATTGATAACTGATAATTGATATCCCCACAAAACTTCCTCAACTGATTCTTTATTTACTATTATTGATTACCCTTTTTTCTGTTGCAAGTTTTCTGAAATGTCATGTATTACTATGTCTATGAGGCACCAAACACTTAAATATATGTTGGCCCGTTAGGGTAAACAAGTTAAACAGCCTAACCTACTGTATATATTTTCCAGGAGCCCACTGATGCACTGAGAGAAGTCCCACCTTCTTCCACTCCGTGTATAATGCATAGTCCTCTGTAGTACTGCTGTTGTATTGAAAGGCATTGATTTTCTATGTACACCCATGGGTGTGTTGGAGATATTTCAGTGGATGGTGTATGGGCATATTTCAGTGGATAATGGCTCATCTTCATGTGTGTACAAAGTGTTTCAGAAAACTTGCAATACAAAAAAGTAATGTCTCAATGAAAATAATCAGCTGGGTAAGTCTTAAGGGTATATATAGGCTAGTAGTTTTGCTTTATTTCCCTACATAGGCTTACAATGGGCATAAAGAGGGTAATAGCACACAAAGCTACCGTCAATGCAATGCTACCATTTATTTTTTAATAATAAATCTAGGGTGGTGTACCATTCCAAAAATCACTATGTGTCTTATTGCCCTCAGATGGTACCAAATAACCCTCTGGCTCAAGGACTAACAGTTTCGTTTAAGAGGATTAGTGAATTGGGATTTGAAAAAGTTGCATTTTTTTTTATATATTATGACATGATGATTGATGGCATCATTGACAAAAGGGGTTTTGCCAGGTGCCATCCCAGATAGCAATTACCTTTGGTACGGACCTGGATAAAAGCCTCGTCATCGTGATGAAGTCCTCATAAGTTTTCTGTATTTGGCCACATCCAACTTAGATGGGGGTTTCAGCTTAACATTGTAATACCATACTGCATCATATTTGTGTTGGTTTACAGTTTTGGCCTGGGTCAGTTTTTGAGCACTTAAATGGAATCGGTTTAATTGGACTGGCGCTGGCCCGTATGTGCTGCAGATCTGTTCTGCTGATCTGACCCACTTTTTAGCCTATGTGCGTTTGGACCCTGGACCAGATCTGAATCGTGGACCGCGGCCAAACCGCTTGGTGAATTTGGGCCAGATCCATGCCAGAATGTCTTTGCCATAAGGGTGACTCCAAAAAATATTGTCCACAAGGATGTGGGCTTTTTGATACCGCCTCATCTCTTTCTCTCTCACCCTCTGTCTCCCTCCCATCCCAAGTCACTATATCTTCAGTTACCCTTAGGGCGCTAACTAAGTTAGCAACTTTGTTGGTTGCAATGCAATTGTCCATTGGCAACTACTTAAGTCACTAACTGGTTAGTATTGATCGACAATGTTGTATAGCTAGTGCCCACCTCACAAAACCTTGCATTTGGCTAACCAGGCTCCATCTAGCGTAACAAAACTTCCTCAACTGATTATCTATTTACTATTATTAATGACACTTTTTTCTGTTGCAAGTTTTCTGAAATGTCATGTATTACTATGTCTATGAGGCACCAAACACTTAAATATATGTTGGCCTGTTAGGGTAAACAAGTTAAACAGCCTAACCTACTGTATATATTTTCCAGGAGCCCACTGATGCACTGAGAGAAGTCCCACCTTCTTCCACTCCGTGTATAATGCATAGTCCTCTGTAGTATTGCTGTTGTATTAAAAGGCATTGATTTTCTATGTACACCCATGGGTGTGTTGGAGATATTTCAGTGGATGGTGTATGGGCATATTTCAGTGGATAATGGCTCATCTTCATGTGTGTACAAAGTGTTTCAGAAAACTTGCAATACAAAAAAGTAATGTCTCAGTGAAAATAATCAGCTGGGTAAGTCTTAAGGGTATATATAGTAGTTAAAATCTTTACTTTATTTCCCTACATAGCTAGTGCCCACCTCACGAAACCTTGCATTTGGCTAACCAGGCTCCATCTAGCGTAACACTGGCATTATATATTTCATATGAAACACTCCCCTCTCCTAATATGTGCTCTTCTGTGCGCAGATACTGTGAAGAGTAAAATGCTTCTCTCTGCATCACTGACACTCACATTGTATGCTACTTGGGGAGGCCATGGCAAATGGTTGGCAATACTCCAGACCTGGTTCAGCTTGTGTGTGTGTGTGTGTGTGTGTGTGTGTGTCCATCATTAAACAAACAGAAATTACACCCTTGCTGTCTCCAAACCTTGCTCGGTGGAAGCGCTAGTGTTTGCTCAATAAGCTGCAACGGCTAACGACTGGTTCTGCCTGCCCACTCGTGAGCCTGATGAGGGTGTTTGCGCACATGGCACGGAAGGGGTTGGTTCTTAATAAACATGTACCCACGGATAAAGGCACAGATGCACGGACACACACACACACACACACACACAAACAGAAACATAAACACACAACTGAGTTTTAAAAGTAGGTTTTAGGCTCTTCCTGGCAAACATGCATTTATGAATAAACACAGACACACAAACAGAAAAAGAAATACACAACTGACTTTGTATGTCGGCGCTTGTTTTTTTTCATGCTGGTGCCTACATTGCAGTGCAGGGTGTGAAACTGCCTGAAGCAGAAAGTGTGGAGCAGAGGCCCCAGCGATCTCCTTGTCCTCACATATTGGCAGAAGATGAGTCACAGCCCTCACTTTCGGTTTTCTTTATATAACTCCACTTCCACCATCACCATTTCGCCAAAAAAAAAAAAAAAAAAAAAAAAAAATGGTTTGGCACTGACCACTAGGTTCCATTACCGGACAAGTAAAGGACGAGAGGAGGGACATCGAGATGTGAAATGGAATTTCAGTGGGGTGAAATGAACAACAGGATCTGAGACATGGACAGGGGTGAGAGGACAAGAGAGAGAGAGAGAATGAAAGGAGGATGATGGAAAGGAAAAAAATTGGGCCTTTTATAAGAGAATGACAGAGAAACAGAAAAAGAGAGAGAGAGAGAGAGAGAGAGCAGAGAGATGAGAGACACACAAGGCTGCGCCAGCGGCAGCCGTAGAGTCGACGTCACCATCGATAAAAATCTCCCGGTCTGGAGGTCAGCCAGGGGCGGCTTTGTTCCGTTGCTGAGCTGGATGAGAACAGTGCCACAGACAGGAGAAAAAAAACAGAAATTCATGGAATTGGCCCCTTCTACTGCTGGGTCAAAATCTTTCATTTCATTTCATATATTCACTCATTTCATAGATTTATTCATTTCATATATTTAATCGCTGCTCGGAGATGGTTGACTTCCTATCATTCAAAGACACAAAGACAAAATTGCCCAACATTGCTTATGGTTTCTAGCCCAGAAGCTTTTCAAAAATGTCACAAATTTACCCAAATTATTGAATCAATATTTTGTTCAGTATGACAGGATTACTTAGTGTTCAAGTAGTGCACACAATCAGGAGCCATTTTTGTAAAAGACTTTCACTTTTTTTAATATATTTTCTAAAATAAAAAATTAAAATGTACACAAGCATAAGAGCTATATTCTGACTACTAGTGTGCAACACTAAATATACAATTAACAAAAATACACTGATGATAACAAGCATGATAGCTACTACATAAATAGTGCTGAATGGCAGACGCAGTCCATTATGTGCAGGCTTGGCAGGCAACATTTTACGCTATTTTAGGGTTAATTTAGCACCTTCGTAATCACCTTGAGGATTACAACAGAGCCGCCAACACCCCCGTTTTTACTGGGTTTCCCCCGTATTTCCGGCAGCCCCCGCATGTCAAACGAAAGTGAAAACGCTTGTATTACCTAGTCAGTCAACATAACTCTTTGAAAATTATTGTTGCTGGTTCCTATTCTTTGGTTTGCAAACAAATCCAAATGTAATGGTGTTTGGAATTAATAACGTTGTTAGTTTTTGAAAATTCTGCAACTCTTGGAGGAGCTCCGTAAGTTAAAAAAAAAAACAAATCACAGGCTTGCCTGCTATGCCTTTAAGGACTTGGAGTTTACTACAGGGATTTGCTGCAGTTCACATAGGTTTGCATATGCAAATGGACTGAGAATCCATGCTAAATATGAAATGAGTGCGTGCGTGTGTGTTTGTGTGTGTGTGTGTGTGTGTGTGTGTGTGTGTGTGCGCTTTTAAGACACCCAAAGCTATGATGATGTACTCCAAAGTAGTATCAAACCTGACTGAACATTCCAGTACTTCTTAAAGGGATATTCGGGAACATTTGCACAGAAACTCACTTTCACTTTCAGTTTAATTGTCCTCTGCCGTATTCAGATAGCGTTAGCTGACTGTACACTATTTGGCCTGTGTTATACCAAATTTTCTCATTCTTTTTTCTACCAACAGCACTCAGTGACCTTGAAGAACAGGGCCATGGGTCGAGATGCTCTGGACAGTCCCTTTCAGATCAATCAGTCCAAACGCTCCTCTGCAAGCCCTTCTGCTGTGTGCTACTGTAATAAACAGAGAAACACGTCACCTTCTTCTTAAGTAAGCGCTGTGTTGTGATCATGCAGAGTGTAACAGATGTCTCTCTAGTCACGGGAGAGGAACAAAATCCCTCATTTTGTCCAGTCTCAAGTGTGTTCCACTGAAACTATAATAGAAGATGAGAGATGGTTGTGCAGCAGGTGGAGGCAAAGATCTTTGAATATTTTGATTACTTTAATTATTAATTATTATGTTGCTCTAAGATCTAATAAACATTAATTATTATGTTGCTCTAAGATCGCTGACTACTGACCAAGATAGAGCAACCTAATACATTACCAAAGATCACTGACAACTGACCAAGATAGAGCAACATGATATGTTACCAAAGATCACTGACAACTGACCAAGATAGACCAACCTAATGCATTACCAAAGATCACTGACAACTGACCAAGATAGAGCAACATGATATGTTACCAAAGATCACTGACAACTGACCAAGATAGACCAACCTAATGCATTACCAAAGATCACTGACAACTGACCAAGATAGACCAACCTAATGCATTACCAAAGATCACTGACAACTGACCAAGATAGACCAACCTAATACATTACCAAAGATCACTGACAACTGACCAAGATAGACCAACCTAATACATTACCAAAGATCGCTGACTACTGACCAAGATACAGCAACCTAATACATTACCAAAGATCACTGACAACTGACCAAGATAGACCAACCTAATACATTACCAAAGATCGCTGACAACTGACCAAGATAGAGCAACCTAATACATTACCAAAGATCACTGACAACTGATCAAGATAGAGCAACATAATATGTTACCAAAGATCACTGAATTTTGACCAAGATAGGGCAACATAATATGTTACAATGGGAGCAAATGATAATAGTTCCAGTGTGCATAAGTGTGAGTGTCACATAACGTCACAATGTAAACTTTTCAATGATCTTCTGTATCAGCATATGAGGGCCGGACTCTGGTCTGCATAACGAGGGATTTTCCCCCTGCCTTCTTGCGAAAATAGAACACGGAACTTCACAAACGTTTGTGCCCCTTGCTCTCACTTTCACCTCTCTGGGTCTCTGGTAGAGATGCTGTTTGGCAACCGAAAGGTTGCAGGTTTGAGCCCAGCTCCACCTGACCCCATTAAAGTGTCCTTGAGCAAGATACCGAACCCCAAACTGCTCCCGGTAAGCAGGTTAGCACTCTGCATGACAGCCCCAGCCACTGGTGTGTGTGAATGTAAGGCATACATTGTAAAGTGTTTTGGTTTGTTTTTTTAGATATTAAAGGAAGTGCAGTTTGATTCAGTGAGATCCTGTAACTCTATCCTCACTATTGATATTTCTGCAGCAAGTAACACATTCCTGCGTCAATGGCCTGTTTAATATAGTCTTGTTTAATATAGTCTTGTGAGAGAATATGTGTAATTAATATAATTCAGCTCATTTAATATCAGGTGTCTCTCATAATGAATGCTTGTGTTTGAAGGGGTACTTCATTACTAGGAGTGAGTCCACCATTTGCAGCGCTTTGATGTGACTTCAGACGGCAGGGCCGGGCAGGGACAGCTAATGAAGTCTTGCAAACGATCGCAGAGTTTGCCAAATGTCAGCCCGTGCTTTGACCGTAGACCCCTTCAACCCCTTTGATGTGATGATCGCGGGCCGGCCCAAAGAAAAAGCAAAAAAAAAGTTCTGTGCCGTGTCAAACACTGAGCAACTTGCAGGAGCCGGTGTGGTCGTTATCAGGATGGCATCATGTGAACACACACACATGCACACACACACATCACTTTGACCCTCAGCAGTGGGGCAAGTCAGTGCTCTTTTGATGCATCAGTTTAGTCCAGTCATTTCTCTTAGAATTGCTCTGTGGCTTTGACCGTCTGAATTTGATTTCTCTTTGACATCTAAGGAAGGCTATCATTAAAATTTTAGTTTTTAGATTCTGGAACCGCTGTCATCATCCCATTCTATTTGTTGTCTCTGCACGTATGTGTAGTGTGTGTATGCATGTGTTCACAAGTTTTGTGTGTGACATCGACAACCTCTTTTGTGTTACATGTTGACAGTGCCTTTTGAACATGAGAGAGAATATCCAAGACACCCAGTTTGAGCACGTACACACACAAGCGTGTCTTTGTCGGTGCACAAATTGTGCTCCATTACCTGCCTCGAATGATTTCTCGAGCTAATTGTGTCCTACAAAAGGAAGTGGGCTCACACTCCAAAGGCAGGCGATAGCAGCAGAAAGACACAGGTAGGGCTCCTGCGCGTCTATGCTAATTGCTCTCCCTGTGAGCCCGTCTTTCCTTTAGACGCCGCGGATTCTAATTAATTTTCGGGAGGCCTCACACTTTGATGTCTCTAATTGCTCATAGCTTCCTGGCTTCATTAGTCAGGAGGCTTTCTCCACGGACGTTAAGGCAGGTCCCCGATTGCTGCAAGCACACTTTTTTTTGGTCTCGTCCCCCCAACCTCCCCCCTCGCCTCTGTGCTCTGTGCTACCTGTGTATATTTAGGCAGGGTATTATTAGACGCTAACACGGAGCTTGCTGAATGTTACCTTTCAAACTTTTCGCCTAAAGTAAGCCATGTTCCCAGTCGCTCTGTCGTACTCTCTCACCTGGTTCTCTCTCTCTTTCTGGCTGATACTTTCTGTCTTTGTTTAAGCCTCATCAGTGTGCCAGTGATGAGGAAATAATTAAGAGTGACAATGATCAAGAAATAAAAGATCCAAGAGCATTATTTCAGCAGACTCATCGGGGTTCAACATGAAACAAACACGTGTTGAACCTCTTTTATTTTTTTATTTTTGTGAATGTCCTTGGACAAGAAGAGATACTCTTAAAAAAAAGAAAGGTGATATTTCTGGGTGATATTTCAGTGATATTCAGGGTTTTTCAATTTTTCAAAACATTTTTCATCCATTCAAAGATCTCAATCAAACGTTCAGTTGATTGCACTTCAGAACATTATGACAGTGGTGTTAGGTCCCTTGAAAACAACACAGTTGCTGTCTCTGCAGAAAAAGATTAAAAAAAAAAAAGTACAAACTCCCCTTGTGCTTAGGTTTATGCAGAGAGCAAAAAAATAATTGAAAATAAACAATCCATCGTCGGAAGAGTCACTTGTTGATTAAATTGCACAGGTGTAGGAGGGATGGCGGCGACTCGGAAACTATGATCTGCTAATGCATACAGTACATGGATGGGCTTATGGAAATGAGCCATCAGCTATGTGTGAGTGTTTTTCCTTCTGGGGACTTTTAGCTTTAAATTAATATCTGTTCATGCCTCTCCCCTTCCTCCCCTGTCCTTTACTGACTGTCTCTGGTGGTGTCTAGCATGAGCCTCAGGGAGATGTAAATATTCACAGAAATGGGAAAGCAGGTGTGCGCACGTGTGTGTGTGTGTGTGTGTGTGTGTGTGTGTGTGTGTGTGTGTAGTAAGGGCATAGAGAGGGAGCAAGTGAAGGAGAGAAAAGAGGTGTGTGTGTGAGTGCCGGGGAGGGACTGGGGGAGACAAACAGAAAAATGCTGGTTTGGGCATTTTTTGCTGGGGTTGGTTGAGGTGCTGAAATTTTTGCCCACTAATGAGTTCTTGAGTTATTTTTTTTAGAACTCCTCAACATTCTCTGTGGCCTCAGGACTTGCTGACACCTCCTTCTCTCTCTCACACACACACGCACGCATGCACACACACACACACACTATTTTCTCTAAATTCCTGCACATTTTTTACCTCCTATATCTAGCAACATGTGAGTAGTGAGGACATAATGTGGCAGCTATTGATCTGTTCATCTTCAACACTGTCAGGAGGAGGTGAGCTGTGCACAATTGAACTGCTACTCCTGTGTGTGTGTGTGTGTATGTGTGTGTGCGCGTGTGCATGTGCGTGTGTGTGTGTATGTGTAAGCCTGCACATGTGTACATTTATGTTTGAGTGTCGATGTATGTGCTTGCAGTATGTGTATATTTGGATATCCACAATCATCAGCAAATAATATAACGCACTGTTATAATATATATATATATATATATATATATATATTAGTGCTGTCAATTGATAAAAAATTTATCAAATAATCACAATTAATCACACATTTGAAGTTCCAGAAT
This sequence comes from Tenualosa ilisha, assembly GCA_015244755.2. Classification (NCBI taxonomy): domain Eukaryota; kingdom Metazoa; phylum Chordata; class Actinopteri; order Clupeiformes; family Clupeidae; genus Tenualosa; species Tenualosa ilisha. The sequence continues at coordinate 1,298,649 of PYXC01001716.1, read as the reverse complement.
TCTCCTTTATTTTTTGTAAAGAAAGAATGTTGCACATGCCCCGGGTTAGCACAGGCTTCAGCAAGGTGCCGCTCCTCAGTTTCCTTCACACTCAACGTGAAAGAGTGTAGTTGTCAGAGATTGTCTATAGCAGTGGTGACCGACTACATGATTATATATATATATATGCGTGTGTGTGTGTGTGCCTGTGCCTAACTGCCAGGCTGTGTTAAATGTCCATAGAGTATCTGTCACTGTTTTTTTGCAACGTTCCTTTGCAAACTAAAGAATAAGAGCTATAACAAGAGTTATGTTGACAGACAGGGGTAGTAAACACAATGTCATCAGGCTCATCAGTGAGTCAGTTTTGGTTTTGTTCTACATTGGGGGAACATTGTTATCTTGCAAGCACCAAGAAGCTGTTAGGGGAGCCTAGTTTACTGCAGATCTAGTAAATTAACCTACAAACAGCATAAAAGTTTGCCTACTGTCCCTCTTAGCGATAAGCCCCAAGAGGCTCTTGGCTTCATGTCGTGAGGACACATCAAATGAGAAATAATTATGATTTATCCATAAATAAACATTCTATATTCTGATATATTACACCAATTAATAACGATATGTAAATATGGTGATTGTTGTGTCAATCCAGGTGAGAAAATAAATGCCCATGGACAATGTTTTTAATGTCCGGTGCACAGAAACATTTCCACAATTACTACAATCAAACAGAGGAAGCAGAGGGCTCATGATGGCTCGCTATCTTTTTGCACTGGAAGTGTGTGTTTTGGTGGCAGTTGTACATCATCACTGCAAATGATCAAGCACAGATGTAACAGACAGAGATCTTAAAATACACATCGTTGCAAAGGTAATTTATGCAAGGCGAGGCAAGGCAAGGTAATTTATTCTAGGCAATTACACTCATCTTATACAGAAGATGGCAACTCAATGTGCTTAACATAAAGACAGACACACAAAGATCAAAGAGTAAGAGAGTCTCAAGCAGTCTCTTAGGTCTAGAAGAAAAGGCCATTCTGGAGTCCTTTGAAGGAGTCCATGGGTCCCTGTTGAGTATAACTACTGTGGGGAGCACTGCAGAGAGAGCAGCTGAAAGCCCCAGTCTGTGCCACAAGTGGCAGAGGTGGCTGTTATTATGAGGGACGCCCGTACAGGCCCCCCCCTGCAATTTGCTCCGCCATCCCATAATCTCTTAAAATAAGATTCCTCGCTGGAGTGCCTCTGGGGAAGAATTTGTTTTCACACCTCACCTCTGAGTCTCGAAGAGAGATGCAGAGAGTGTGAGTGTGGGTGTGTGTGTGGGCGTGCATATGGGTACATGTAGTAAAAGGGTGCCCCTGTGGGTGTGTGTGGAAGAAGTTAGGATAGTGTGTCTACAGTTTTGTGTGTGTGACTGTGTGTATGTGTGTTTTTGCGTTATGAATGCAATGAGTGTATATGTATTTGAGTGTGTGTGTGTGTATGCGTGTGTGGGTGCGTGTGTGTGCATAAATAAGTTCAGGGAGTCTTCAGGTGCCAGCACTCAGCGAGGTAAAACGCCGTTCACGCTAAAAAGCAACAATGCGTGTTTAAGTTGTTAAGTACGAGTCCCTCAGCAAAAAAAAAGATCACTTTTAATTTGACTCAGCCGACTTGCCTTTAAAAGCCCTCTCTGCTGATGATCCATAATTCAGCCTCATTAAGACACATTAAACACAGGGCCAAGATCGGGATATCTGCTGACAGCAGCGAACGGGAAGTCTTCATCAGTGGCTTTGCGAGGTTCTTGCTCCTTCTCCCTCTCTCTCTCTCTCTCTCTCTCTCTCTCTCTCTCTCTCTCTCTCTGTGTGTGTTTTAATCACGATCACAGTAGGAGAGCACTGTCCACAATTTTGCATTGGAAAAGGCCTTGCAAGGAAACATGAAGACACAGGCATACACACTCACTGATGCCTTTAGTTTTCTAACTCAGTACAAACACACACACACACACTCACACACACACACTTTAACATAATATATATCGGTCTCTAATATTGGAGGATGCAACTAAAGTAGCTTTAGGTCTCTATATGATTGACTCAAGCCCCATGGTTTTTGTCTTGGCAGAGGAATTGAAGTGTGATTATTTAAAAAAGAGAGGCTAGGTGTTTCAGGAAGTTCATCACACATGGCAGCCTTGTGTCCAAAGCAACTGCATAAAAACACTTTGACCTCAGCTCCTTCACACCATCATAAGCATGGTGCTCCTTCCACTGAGGAGAGTCTTAAGTCCACCAAACACACTTTAAAAGTTTGTGAGCAACAAGGTCAATTTTCTCTTTACCTGACCATAGGACACAATTATATCTTAGGTCCCAGTAGCATTTAGCAACCCCAAGGCACTCTTTTTCCTTTCATGCTGCATGAAGGTCATTTTTGATGTGTTTTTTTTTCTTTTTCTGAAGGCTTGATAACCCCAGTGCAGTACTTTTATCTGTGAGCTAGCGCTCCAAAAAACATCGCTTGGACCCCCAAAGGTGTAGAATATGCACGGATCACTATGTCTGTAGTGCTGAAGATACAGCATTTCTGAACGGAATTTTGTACCGGATTTCTGAACGGATTTTTGTTTTGGCATTGTGACGTAACGGTCCCTCCACACTTTTCAGTTCTCTGGTTGGCCATTTATTTGTTTGACATGTTTTTGACAGCCTTCCCCATCTGTTTTTAGCATTGTATAAACAGAATTATTATAATAATAATTATAATACAGAGTTGGAGAACATATCTGTTTTAATAAATACCCAGGTACATGAAGAAAAAAAACAGAAAAGGAAAAATAGACAAACCATCTCCAATTTTAGTTGCAATTGGAGAAGTTGACAGGTGTTGACAACCGACTGATGGTTTGTTGTACTGTGATTACAGACTGAACTAAAGCATGTTAGCAGCTGGAAAGAACTGTCTTTTGGCTAATTGTGTGTGATGTAGGTGTTTGAGTTTATAAAAAAGTATTTTAATGTATAAGCTAATGCTTGATTTTAATGTTTAGGTTAAAAAGTAAAACATCTGTTCAGTGTTCTTTCAAGAATTATCATTTGTATAACCATTGTGCAGCTGTTATTGCTGAACTAAAGGCTTTGTATAGTAGTAGTATAGTATTTGGCATTTGATTCCCATTTTTGGTGTGCTGTGTGTATGCATTTGCAAATAAGACACACAAAAAATGCATAATTTTGGTATTGGGGTGATCCTGTATGTTAAAAAATGTAAGCATTGTAGAAATGCATTCATTAACTGTATATCGAGTGAAAACAGCAAGAAATTTGTAGAGCAATGGTGGGCTAATTGTATTTAGAGTTCTGAAAAAGAGTTGTAAAGGTTGGACTCAAAAGCAAGAACCCTTTAAATCCAACCATGTGCCAATTTTTCACTAATTAGTTGATATGCTGTTTGTTTAACAAACTTCTGAAGTTGTAATTGACATGGGATAATGATGATGGCATGCATTGTCTGTTAAATGAGAAATCCAGTGTGAATCAATCCATAGCCCTGTGGTTCGAGGTCACCAAGTGCTGTCACTAAGAAAAAGAACTAAAACATTTGATACAACATAGGCTGAATAGTGAACTGGCAACTAATACTAAGTGAATTGGGCACAATAACCTCCTTTCAGTTTCATTTCACT
>PYXC01001716.1:1280000-1290000 GCA_015244755.2 Tenualosa ilisha | reverse complement strand
ATGTATCATATATACCTCTAGGGAACACATGGGGGATGAAGTCCACTCATACAGTAAGGGATTCCATCACTTCCCACAGGCTGTGACTGAATACCTCCGGCCATCGCTTCTCAAAGTAGGTCTGCAGGGGGTCTATGAAAAAAAAAATGGCTGCAAAATAGCATCCAACAGAAGCTAACGGACAGAAGCTATATGGTTTAATTTGCGTTGTTATGAGGGGTCCTTGGAAAATATTCTGCTCCATGTGAGGTCCCCAGCCCAATAAAGTTTGAAATTCCCTGCCTGTAGGGCAGATGACAACTGTGGTGGTGGTGTAGGTGTCACCAGCTGCCCTTCCCAGATCCATTCACCATCTATTGCCCAGCTGTAACATGGGACAGGTGTGGTTGTGTAAATGAATGTGTGCCTATGTGTGCGCGTGTCCATATATGCGCCGTGTGTGTGAGCCATATGGCTGTGGTATGCAGTGGTGCCTCGGTGCCATCTGCGCTGATGTCTAATGTCCGTATGCTACTCACGTAACTCTAGTGATTGTGAGGTCCATAAGTCATGTTCAAAATACACAATAAATGTACCATAAACACAGCACTAAATGGTGGTTGGTTTAATGAAGGATATCCCTTGATGTCATAGGCACAAAGTCTGAGGCTTAGTGTCAAGTAGAAATACCATTTACTAACCAGGACCACAACATTGCTCCAGTACAACAGTGCCCCTACTGTAACCAGGTTATTTTCTTGTGTTTATTTCAGTTTCTGCATTCATTCAGTGCAACACACAAAAAAGTTTCAGCCTGGGTTTTTGGCATAAAGTGTTGGCAGCAAGTACTGTCATTCTGCTATCAGGTTTAGTCAGAAAGGGTATTTGTGTACATTAGTTTCTACACCCACCTGTCTCCATGTTCATTTGGACTTTGCCGTGTACCTCATTTTGAGACTTTTACTTGCTGAAATGTTGACACCAAGCTCTGTGGTTGAAATAGAATAAATATGTAGCTAAGTGACAACTAGCATTGAAAAGTCAGAGCATGTTTGCGTTAGGATACACCAACGTGCTTCCTGTCCAGTCAGAAACAAATAAATTTCAGACAGCAAACTCTTCGACTGGTTTAAAATGTTATTAATGTTAGCACAAGGCAGTACGCTTGGCAGCCTCGACCTGTTCAAGATGCTGCTGTATAAAACTGCAAAGCTGTCTTATTGTAGATACAGAAGGAATCCAAAGTTAGAAAAAATAGCTTCCATAAGAAAGCAGAAAGAGATGAGTTGCAATACAGTTGCCCATTGCCAACCATGGCAACTATGTCTTTGGGAAACGACTGTCAGCTCTAGACAGGAGGAGCTGGAGGAGGGGGAGCAATAAAGCACTGTCATGGCACAGGAGCTGCATAGATCTGCCTGGAAACCGTGGATTTAACCTATAGCACGGCGTTTAGGGGCAAGAGCTGATTGGTTTAAGTCGCAACCAATTAACAGCATCGCTCAAAGTTTCCTGTATGAATTTGATTGCTTGTTCAACAGGTCTTAAATGTTCTAGAATGCTGCCTTATTTGTTTCTTCACCTTCCTCCTTTTCTCTTTACTCCCTCATTCTCACTTTCACTTCCTCCCCTATCTTTCATCCCGCCATCCTCTCCAACTGCAATTTTGGAGGCCAGTCTGTTGTTCTGCTCTCATTGTTTTTTCCTTTCACCGGCCGAACCCTCCCCTCTGCACCGGGAGACAGATGTGGGGCCTTCAGGTCCCATTTGGTATTCCACACCAATGGGCCAGCTCCTTGCTAGCCCCACCTTTCTGTGTCAACAGATAATTGTGACACAAATAGAATGCACTGCCTCCATTTGCACTGCATTAAAAAGGAGGGGGGAGGGAGAGAGAGAGAGAGAGAAAGGTAGAGAGAGAGAAAAAACAAGGGATAAGGGGGAAAAAAACAAACAGCGTGGCGATTAACATGCAACTCCATGCTGGTCTCGCCACAATTGGTTTTTCCTCAACTGGCTCGTGCGGCAGGTCTTCCCAGCAGCACTTATGTCATTACAGGAACAAAGCGCTCTGAAAGGGCGACACGTGTCAGCATGGCCATTTCGCCTGCTGCTGCTGCCATTGCTGCCACCTCCACCGCCACCAACAACACCACCACCTCCACCACCACCAACAACACCGCCTCCACCACCACTACTACCGCCTCCACCACCACCACCAACACCACCTCCACCACCACTACTACCGCCTCCACCACCACCACCAACAACACCGCCTCCACCACCACTACTACCGCCTCCACCACCACCAACAACACCGCCTCCACCACCACTACTACCGCCTCCACCACCACCAACAACACCGCCTCCACCACCACTACTACCGCCTCCACCACCACCAACAACACCACCTCCACCACTACTAACGCCTCCACCACCACCAACAACAACACCACCTCCACCACCACCAACAACCACCACCTCCACCACCACTACTACCGCCTCCACCACCACCAACAACAACACCGCCTCCACCACCACCACTACACCAACAACACCACTACGCCACCACCTCCGCCACCAACAACACCAGCTCCACCACCACCGCCACCGCAAGAACACCACCACCTCCACCACCACCAACAACACCACCACCTCCACCACCACTACTACCGCCTCCACCACCACCACCAACAACACCACCACCTCCACCACCACTACTACCGCCTCCACCACCACCAACAACACCGCCTCCACCACTACTACCGCCTCCACCACCACCACCTCCACCACCACTACCACCTCCACCACCACCAACAACACCACTACTGCCACCACCTCCGCCACCAACAACACCAGCTCCACCACCACCGCCACCGCCAAGAACACCACCACCTCCACCACCACCAACAACACCACCACCTCCACCACCACTACTACCGCCTCCACCACCACCACCAACAACACCACCACCTCCACCACCACTACTACCGCCTCCACCACCACCAACAACACCGCCTCCACCACTACTACCGCCTCCACCACCACCACCTCCACCACCACTACCACCTCCACCACCACCAACAACACCACTACTGCCACCACCTCCGCCACCAACAACACCAGCTCCACCACCACCGCCACCGCCAAGAACAACACCACCTCCACCACCACTACCGCCTCCACCACCACCAACAACACCACCACCTCCACCACCACCAACACTACTGCCACCACCTCCACCACCACCACCACTACTGCCACTGCCACTAACACCACCACCACCAACACCACTACCACTTTTATTACCACTATTAAGGTAGTTGGAAACATGTGTGTGTGTGTGTGTGTGTGTGTGTGTGTGGATGGGTTGGTGGGGGGGGTGTTGCACATCTGTCTGTGTGTGTGCGCATCTGTTACTATAGGCAGATTTGCATGCATTTTTAAGTGTCCGTTACCATTAGCTGTGGGAAAGGGCATTGCTGTGGTCACACTTCTACCTCATCTACAGGACATATACTAATGAAACTCATATCTACCTGCACTCTTTAAGCCCCCTCACATACCATCCTCTGCTTCATGAACACACAGATATTTGCCTGGATGTGAAGACCTCCATATGCAAATATTAATGTGTGGATGCACAGCTGTCCTTCATTTAGTCAATTTGATCAAGGGTCCATGAGGGCTTCGTAAATCCCAAGACGCTTCACTAATCCAATAGCTGGTAAGAGCAGGATTATACTGTATAAAAACACATCTATATTGGGTAAGTGTTACAGTGATACAAGGATGGCTGTGCTTAATTTTGACAGATCAGTGCACAGCTAACAAACACACGTAGGCAGAAAACTGACCTTTTTTCCTGCAGGTATGATATTTCACATTTTAAATATAGACAAATGCAGGTGTTTTTGTGGATATTCACATAGAACTGTAGAACTTCTCAAGTTTTTATGTCTGTGTTTTATGACTGTCTTTAAATGAGACAGAGAGAGAGAGGGAGAAACAGAATCACCCGACGAGAAAGAATGAGAGAGAGAGAGAGAGGGAGAGAGATGGATTGACCAGAGCTACAGTGGCTGGTCGTTCTCTATCAGCTTGCTTTCAGTGACTTTTACGGCTGCTGAACAAAAGAAGCCATTTTATGATGATTGTGTTTATGTGGCTGTTTACGCTCCCTCTCCCCTTTTGGCAGACTGACACACACACACACACACACACACACACACACACACACACACACACACGCACACACACACACACAGATACAGATACAGATACACAATAACACCTCCACAGCTTATCCATGTGCCGACTCCCTGGCACAGACAGATTAACACAAGATGCAAGATTAAAAACTTAGAAAATAAATCTTCAAAACAAGGCAAGGCAACCCATCCCACAGGGATAGAGAAAGAGACACAAGAAGAGAGGAGGAGAGAGAGAGAGAAAGAGAGAGAGAGATGGGAGAGAGAAAGAGAGAAGGAATACGAATCAGGGGATTAGTAAACATGTATCAGTGGTACACTGGTAGAAGTGCATCTCCTGAAGCCCTGGTGTTCAGGGACCAACCCTAAACTATTCTCTTGGACTCAGAGCTATAATGAGCTTTTAGATTGTTTTTAGAGATGTCTCCCTTTCTCTCCCTCTCTCTCCTTCTCTTTTTCTCCCCCCTTTCTCTCCCCTCTCACCCTCTGCCTCTCTCTGTCCCCTCTCGGCCCTGGCTGAATTAGCTCCCGATGGCAGCGCTAATGGCCGTTTGCAGCTCTCTTGTTAAATGGAGTGCTTGAAGTGGCCTCACACCTCATGGGAGAGTGAGGTTGCCGTGTCATTCCTTAGCTCGCTTACGAGGTGGAGCGCCGACGTGCATGACTCTGCCAAATGTGCCAATTTTCTTGGGTGGAAGACCGCTTAATCTGACATCCTGACCTCTCTCTCCCTCTTTTACAATGGCTACAACCCAAATGTAGTTTGTGTGCGTGTGTGTGTGTGTGTGTGTGTGTGTGTGTGCGTGTGTATGTGTGCTTGCTCTTTTATAATGGCTACAACCCATGTGAGCCAGGCTGTTGGAGTGTCCAGATCTAAACACCTCTTTTTTTATTACTCCCTAACTCCCTTTTTTTCTTTCACGCTTTTGTCTGAATTCTACTTTCTTTCTTACTTTTTCTCTCTTTCTTTCTTTTTTTCTTTCTTTCTAACGTTCCTCTAAGGAACGTTATCTAGCACGGCCAACACCTTGTGCAGGTCAATCCAGACTCTTCTCATGTTTGGTTCCACGCTGGTGGAATGACCTTCCAAGTGCTACCAGATCAACTGATACCCTCTCCATCTTCAAGAAACTCTTGAAGACCCAGCTCTTTTGTAAGTCGCTTTGGATAAAAGCGTCTGCTAAATGCTTAAATGTAAATGTAAATGTGACATGGGACAATGTGTTGAAAAGCTTTTCCCTTCCTGTGCGTGTGTGTGTGTTTTTTCTATTTGTGTCTAGGCTGTGGCATTTTCAAAAGCATCCAATATGCTCCATTCCCAATTTGAACTAAAGGCAATAGAAGCATGAATATTCACCTATATGAACTAAAGGCAACAGAGGCATGAATATTCACCTATATGCATGTGGATGCTGACAGGTGTGTCTCCTGACACATCGATAGGGGTCTGAGGTAGCTGTTTTTTGGCCTGCTCTCTGCACAGTGCTGTGATAAGCATGAGACATCCAGTTTTCTATTACATGTCATTGAAATGCATTTATTGGTTTTGTGACTCTAAAAGATTAATGCTGAAATCCCACTGAATATTCAGCTAGTGTCAGAGGCAAAATGGGGCCACACACACACACACACACACACACACACACATACACACCAACACAAATCAGATGCGTCGTTGCTGAAACAATTTCGCAAACTGCAAATGGGGAAAGGCAGGGTGACCTTGCATACGAAAGGAACATGGTGTTCACTTACACACACACACACACACACACACACACACACACACACACACACATGTTCAAGCACATGCACGCAGCACATATTCATAGTTAGACATGTATATGCACTCACCCAGACATGCACAACATACGCTCACACACACACAAACATACAAACAAGTGCATGAAACATGCTGGTCTGTCTCAAAGACTTCCTCTCTTTCGCTCTCTCTCCCACACACACACACACACAAACAAATGCATGAAATATGCTTGTCTGTCTCACAGAATCTCCCTCTGTCTCACACACACACTCTAATTAGTGCCCTTGCATCCTATGCTCGTCACAGGTCAGACTCTTAAATACATATTCAGAGTCTGTTTGTCGCAATCTCAACAAAATCAAAGTGTTTGTCTAACACACACACCCCCTCCCAACACCACACACACACACACACACACACATACACACACACACACAGATGATAAGGCTCCCCAAAGAGCAGGATCAGGAGGGTCAGCATCAACACTGGCGACAGTGACATGCATATGGATGAAGATGGGACAGGGGTTGGGTAAGGTTTCCACAGCCCGATCTGCTGACTAACCTTCACAGAGGCCATGCCATGCCAGATCTCCCAGTGGCATTGCCATCCCAGTGGATTGGTGTGGAAGAAACAAAGGCAAATGTTGTTTGCAGCGGTGTGTATTTAGCCAACAATGCTGTTTGCACCCAGTGGGTATAGTAAATGTGGCTATTTACACCCAGGTGAATACATACCATGCTATACATACCATATACCATATACCATACTATATATAGCATGGAATAGAAGAGATAAACACCTGGGTGTCTGTAGCAAACAATGCTATTTACACCCCAGCATACTCATGTGTATAGAAACTGAGTCTTGATCTGCTTTCCGAAGTGAAAACTGAGGGTGTTTCCTTATAAGGCCAAGCTGAATATGCAACTGATCAGGTACCACACAATATAATGCGACTGTATCCTAATGCACTTTTTATGTAGACTAGAAATAGACGTGCACTAGGGGTAGCAACGAGTTTTGCTCCGCAGGTATCTAGCCACGCACCATAGTGCCTCAGTAGGTCTTTTACCAAGGCTTGGTAGGACCAATCACAATGCTCTATCTTTGTCATTGGGTGGGCTTAGCACGAGGACGACAGGGCTGTGATGGTGGAAAACAACTAAGATGGCTGTGGCCAAGGAACAACGGTGGTTTGAATTTGCTTTGGGATCAACTGCTGTTAGAGTTAGACTTGGGCTTTTCTTTGAAAGTTGAGCAGAAAAAGGCAAGTTATTAGTTTCAAAAAATGACGTATTTGCTGTTTTACCGACGGTGCTCTGATTGTCGGAGCACTATGCTATTGTGTGCAGAGGCAGTTTGAAAGACACCCACTGATTCCGCCCCTTGGATTTATGTTGCAGTCTGGCTTGTCAGGCTAGTTTTCATGTCCAGGGTACTCTATTCCCACATAAGAACTGCAAAATATTCCTCTCTGAGTATAAGGCTCTGAAAGATAATAATGTGTTTCTTACAAAGTCCTGCTCCTCTACAAATCATTTACACGGTCTCAATAACTTTCTGATCTCCTCGCACCTACAGTGCCTGGTCCTCTGACCCTCTGACTCTGTCCTCAAGTACTCTGTCCTGTGATCCTCACACCAGACTGGGACAGAGCTTTCATTTTGGTGGCCTCTGTGGAGCAAGATACCCCTCTACATCTGTTCACGCCCCTTTTTTTAGGCCTGTGCATAACACACCTAAAAACACAGCATGTCGGGCCTTTGGTCTCTAAACCTCCAACGCAGTCAAACCTTGGATACAATATGAAACCACTTTATTGTTATTGTTACCATGGTGCATCTTTTATTAAGAACTTCAAAAAAATCTGATTTTGATAGAGAGATTGCAGATTCATCCATTGATATTAGTAGGCCTATTCCGTGGACACACATTTCTTGTGCCAAAGTATAAAAACTATTTGTTCATATTGTAATTTGTATTTAGGGTATTTTCCTTATTACTTTTAAAGTTAACCATAACTTTACTATTAAAAATGTGCTATTAGAGATGTCAAATAAACCCATAAAAATCCACTTTACTGCTGGATTTTCACTCTGACCCTTGGTGCCACATGCACCCTCTTTATCCACTAAGCTACCATCAGTCTGATTCCAACTGGAGAGATTAGCAATTTCCTTTCATTTTTGTGGGTTGCCAAACAACCATTGAGTCAATCGTTTCGGTCAATGTTGCAATCCGTTATTAACAAATTAATTTCTGTATGCATTCTCTGAATGAGGTTTAGAGAAGTACAACACCTGATTTCTCCAGTGCAAATGTTATTAAGAATACTCTTGCGTTGCCTGTTCCACAAATGCTCGCAGTGTTTTTTGTGCATTCGCAAATATTGTGAGTGTAATTAGCTTTTTATTACCCTATTGCCTATTTGTACTTGAAAAAAAAAACAAAAAAACTTGACAAAAGAACATTCCATACAGATTAACAAAGCAATTAATTAAAACCTGTAAATTATTTCTTATTGTCATTATGAACAAAGAAGGCAGTTAGTAGAAAGTTTGTGGTAGGTTTCATGACAGAAAAGCTAAATATGTCTGACCTCTTGTGACTGTTTTAGAAGACAGAATTTGATCTCACTGATGTGTAGGCAACCTCGATCAAAACAAGCTTCTTGCAGATTGCCATGTTAAGGACCATAGGCTACTAAACTCCATGAAAATATTTCATCATGTCATGTTTTAGTAATACAATGTTGACAAACTTTTGTATAACTATGCCTTGGCTTTCTGACCTAACACTAGACTACTCACACTACTCTACCTGTCAAAGCATGCTTACTGCAGCAGTTTATTTCAAACTGTGTGGCTTGCATTCAGTCAAAATGAGTTAATAGGCTGTAAGAGTAGGCTATCCCTCTGAAGTAGCCTAATCTAAGACACCTAGTCAGTCAAAGCAAAACGTCAGCTGGTAATCTCTGTTTTGGACCATCTCTACTTCATATCCCTATCATGCACTTTGCTGGATCCAAATCAACCTAGTGAGGCTACTTTGCATCATCATCCATCAGTTGTTTAAGTCTACATGCACAGAATAGCCTTGGCTACTCCAAACATTCCTGGACGAAATATTGACAGCATTCAGGTTGTATGGTCATATTGGCCCGGCCTAAACTCCTCTTTCCGACTGGCATAGCCTATACCGAATTTCTGGTTTCTACAACCCTGAACATTCCCAGCAAAGCTCCTGTATCAAACGGATAGACTGTGTTACACAGTGTTGCTTTTTTCACGTCCGCACATATTCAGTATCAGGGAAGTTGTTGTTGCATCATTGCAAGCATTTTGAAGTAGTGGGACACGAACTGTCTGCAGAACCTTTAATAACCCCTTTTAATCATTTTGGCTTCTCAGAAGCATAAACCCACAATATCTCACAGCTCAACTTGCAATTTATTCACAATTTAAATAGCTTTAGGCCTATATTGCAGTTATGTCCCACACAGCCCCTGAACCCTGCTGTTCAGAACAGCCTAATCAAGCATGTAGACTTAACCAGAATATTCCCATATCAAACCCCCTTGTCGTGATCTTGCTGAAAACACTGACCTCTGAATATCCTAACTGAATAGATAGCATTCAAATTAGTTTGTGATTGTAGAATCTTCCCTTGAGTTTAAAACGTCTGCAACATCTTGTTTAGGAAACAGTATTTTTTCCCCAGCGAATTAGCACTCCAATTATTTCTACAGATCTAACAGTGTTAACTACATAGCCTACCTTAGCTAACAATTCTGTAAATAACAGCCAGCTTCTCCAATGATCCATGCCTGCCTCCTATTCCAGGTGCTAGGCATTTGGTGTTGCTGGCAACCCATTTTCTACTGGTGTGATTGATAGGTGGCGCAACCATCCACAACAAGAACCCAAAACACAAACGGGATTGTGGGTTGCAAATGCCAATTTCAGCAGAGGATTTACAGACTGTACTGTTGTTGTCAGTGAAGATAATATTTTAATCTAATGTGATTCCTCAACGCCTGATG
>PYXC01001716.1:1255000-1270000 GCA_015244755.2 Tenualosa ilisha | reverse complement strand
TGTGTTTGCCGAGGCTTCTGAGCTGGGCGGCGCCATGACGACAGGGGATGAGGAGAGAAGTGATGAGGGGAGAGGGCTGATCAAGTGAGATGAAAGAGGATCCCCAAATCTCTCCTCTTGTCTCTCTCTCTCTCTCTCTCTCCCTCTCTCTTTCTGCCTTTCTCCCTAAGCTCCTTGTGTGCTGTGCCGCGCAGAACCGAGGTGCGTACTCGCTCCCTCTCCTCGCTGTTCACTTTGTAGTCGAGAGGGCCTTTGTAGCTCCGACTCCATACACTCAAGTGTTCTTACGGGCCTCAAAGCCAGGATGCATGGAGAAGGAAGACAGACAGGCAGGGTCGGGTTCTCCTTTTCTTTGTGTGTGTGTGTGTGTGTGTGTGTGTGTGCGTGTGTGAATGATTGTGCGTGTCTGTCGGTCTGAATGCTAGGTTTTAGTCATGTACGGGCCATTCTTCATTCTCTCTGTATGGCTGTGTCTGTACATTTCAGAGAGAGAGAGCAAAAGAAAGATTTATAGACACAGATAAAACGGTACAGAGAGAGCGAGAGAGAGAGAGAGAGAGAGAGAGAGGGCATATTGGTGAAGACAATGTAGTGTAAGTGGATTGGAATAGACTGTGGAAAACAAGGAGACGAGGATGGGGGATGGGGCATAGGGGATGCGGGGATGGGGCATAGGGGATGCGGGGATGGGGCATAGGGGATGCGGGGATGGGGATGGGGATGCGGGGATGGGGCATAGGGGATGCGGGGATGGGGGGTGGGTGGGTAGGGTGGTAGTGTGGGTGGCTGGGTGGATAACAGTAGCCCAGGGCTGGGTTAAAGGGTTGTGCTCTCTTAGGCTGTTCTGTCACTTTATCTAAGTGTCTCCCGCTGGTCAGTCTATGCTCTAATAAAGCCAAATCAGAGAAGTGCGTGACATATCCTCCACCACAGAACACACACACCCTCTCTTTCTCCCCATCTCTGTCTCAATCAAATAAAATATCAGTGTTTTATTAGAACGAGTAAATAAAGTCATTGTTGCCAAAGTTGTATGTATAACATGGTAGCAACATATAAGAGATAACGGCCTTCAAGGCGTCCTGATGTGGGGCAATAACAGACGAGGCGGGCCGAAGAACAGTTTGCCTATGCCAAGTCCATTATTCCCCCGTATCGAGACACCTCGAAGGCTGTTAGCCCGCTATATAGACACTATCCTGCGTATATTAACAATAAGTAAGAAATACAAGACATAAAAGAAATATGCGGTTCAGTTTTCAAAAAAACTAACCTGTTTGGTTTCTGTACTATTTCCTTTGGTTACTGACCACCGTGAGCTTGATAACAGCTGATTCCATTGTTGCTTGCTAGTTCAACTACTGCTTTGCCATTATATTTATAGTTACCATTCAAAAGAGCAGTAATATGATTTTTTTTGGGGGGGGGGGTATTATTTAAGTTTTTTATTACATTTATGCATTTAGCAGACGCTTTTATCCAAAGCGACTTAATTTTTGTCAACCATCAGTTGTTCAGGGCCAGTCTAGCCTAGAGCAACTTAGGGTTACATGCTTTGCTCAAGGGCACAACAGTGGCAGCTTGGATTTGAACCCACAACCTTTCAGGGTGCCACCACCATTTTTTTTTTAAATCAGATCTGCTTAATAGATGTGCTGTTATCGGGGATAATGGACACACTGTCAGCCAACAGTATTTCATTTCTCTAGGTGATAATAAACCATAGAACGCTTATCAAGAGTAACACTCTACCTATTAACATTTATCCACTTGGCTGAAGCCTCCACCCAAAAGGGTGTGCATCACGGTACAGTATTATGTAGGAGGTTGCATGATGTTATCTGTAACACTGTTTTGTGCACTGATTTGTGTTCTCATCTAATCTAAAAGTTAGTTTTAGCCCAGCATTGTAACTAAGAAGACATTTGCCTTTGTTCAAATATTGGCACAGTTTAGACTGATGACAGTGATTTGATAATGTTAAAGTGAAAAGAAAACAGCTAAACTAAAAGTGTCTGTAAAGCCATGTTATTCTAATGGTACACACACACACACACACACACACAGCAGTGTTGTAGCACAAAATTCTTTTCCTGCGTGTGTGCAAACACATCTCCAGTAGGACTCCAGTATCTCATTGCATTAGCATGTAGAGTTCTCCACTCACCCAGGCCACTGAAGGAGCTGTAATAGCACACATGTTGTGCTGGGGATTGGGGGACCCCCATGTGCCTGGGCAGCTATGCTAATGTGCTACTCCTCTGTCTAGCATCTGGCTAGCACATCCCTAGCTCCCCCTCCACAGGAAATTAATGCTTTTTCGAGGGCTTTTCAAGGGTGTGTGTGTGTGTGTGTTTGTGTGTGTTTGACTGGGTCTGTGTGTGTGCCCATTCTAGTGTTTGCATACAATCTGTGTGTACATGTGTGAGTATGTGTGTGTGTGCACGTTTGCACTCGAAACAAATAGAAACAGATTGTTTATGTCTGCGTGTGGGTGTGCTCAGGGTTTGACTTGAACTATCGGCTATTAAACAGCGAGCCACCTGCCGCTGCACATGATTCACCGTGCACGGGCTCAGGCTGTGCTCTCACCTCAGGCAAAATAAACCAGCCTTAATCGACTCTCAATATTATTTAATTACAGCCCCCCGCAGAACGTTCTGGAAGCCAGTGTACCAATCCTGTCCTTGTCTGTCAGACCACCCTTGGACTGTGCAGGAGATATACTGAATGAGAGAGAAAACAGAGAAACAGAGAGGGAGTGTGTGTGTGTGTGTGTGTGTGTGTGTGTGTGTGTGAGAGAGAGAGAGAGGAGGGGGAGAGAGGAGTGAGTGCAGATAACCCATGTCAAAGCATATCTCAGATTATCAGAGCCGGAGAGAGAAAGAAAAGGTTATCTTAGTGGGACTGTGAGTGCACTTGAGTGTAGGAGTATGCCGCTGCTGCTGCTGCTGCTGTACTGGGCTTGTGTCTGTGCATGTGTGTGTGCGCAGGTGGGTGTCTGTGTGTGTGTGTGTGAGTGTGTGTACACGGGTGTGTGTGTGTGTATCTGTGAGCGTGTGTGCACGGCTGTGTGTGTGTGTGTGTGTGTGTGTGTGTGTGTGTGTGTGTGTGTGTGTGTGTGTGTGTGTGTGTGCGCACAGGTGGGTGTCTGTATGTGTGTGTGTGAGTGTGTGTGTGCACGCGTGTGAGTGTGTGTGCACGCGTGTGACTGTGTGTGTTTGTGTGTGCACAGAGGTAGAGTAGACTTGAGAAAGTAAGCCAGTCTGGGGGGGTAAAGCGGGGAGAGTTGCAGAAAGAAACTTTGGATCCGATTCCTCCAACAGGAGTCCCGTGTGTGATTCCTTCCATTTCTCCTGCTTCGGAACGGCAGATGTTATGCATGCTTTGCCGTAAAGAATGGATGCGTCCAGTGTGTTGAGGGATGTCTTGAAAAATGAAAGCCAAGCTGAATGTAAGGCCTGACATCTGCAGGGCCGAGCAACGGCCTTGTGTTTGTGCTCATCATTAATTAGTTCTTTGGCTCTCCAAGAAGCAGGTCCTGTGAGGTCTTCAGCGCTCACGGTAGTTTCAGTGAAAATACAGCAGTACTTCCTCATTTCCAGGCCTTCATGCCGGCCAACTGGGGTCCATCTCTGGCCTCGGCTAGTTCCGACTCCAGATTGCCAAAGTTGCTCGACTTTGAAATGCAAAGTGTAGGAGAACCGCAAGCAAGAGTCGATGATTTTTCTTCAAATTTAATTTCAAATGCATGATCATGCCGAATTCAAGGCCTTTTAAGAAGTTATTCAACTCTAATGGAGTCTGTGAAAGCTGACAGCCACTGTCCTTAACCCTGGTTTCTGGGTAGGACTCTGGGTCACTCCTCCAACGTGACAGAACATGCTCTACCCTCGGGTCCATTTACAGATAAATTAAACTCCTCATGAATATTCAAAAGCCTGTCTTCTAATTGTTTCAAATGATGTCTTAACAATTAAAATCAAATTAGTTGTACTTGTATGCAAATGGCATGGCACACAGACAGAAGGGTGGTTGTTATTGGAAAGAGAGAGAGGAAAGAGAGAGGGGAAGTAGAGGCATCTGAGCCATGTACTGTGTTATCCATTAAGTACTGGGAAAGTGGATGACCTACCCTCTGTATGTTCTGTTTCGAAGCATAGAAGTCTGTTTTAATTGTGGTCTATTATTTAAAAAAAAAAAAAGGATTTGATTATGGTTAGCGTTTAGCTTTTAGCTGTCTCTGTCTCCCTCCCTGGTGCTTTTATCTGTGTGGCAACTTGTGTCTGTTCCGATGGCAACATTTAAGCCTCTTTAGACTTTCATTGCCCCCGCGAGACGGAGGGTGCAGGAGGGAGACTGACAAGAGGAGGTGGCCGCCGAGACTCGTGCCCCGAGGAGCAAAGTTCAGGCCATGTTTGCTCTAACGTGCCGTGACGATGACGGACGGAGCATTTTCCACCCAGCTGCCTGGGAGCGTGGCCGGGCTTTGGTAAACAGATCATCCATTCTGCGTGTCGAGCATGGTGGTATTCATTCGGCCCGAGGGTAGCACAGCAAGGGATTATCACTGCAGCGGAGGGGGAAAAAAGAAAATGTCTTCCACATCATTGCTACCGCTTCCTTTTCATTCTCTCTCTCTTTCTCTCTCTTTTTCTGTTTCACTGTTATTTTTTTGACCCTTATGACAGTAGCATGGGTCTGACATGCAGACAAACACAGCCATGTGGCCACTGAATCTGTCCAATGGAGATGAAAAAAAAGAAGAAGAAAAAGCAGTGTGTGTGTGTATGTGTGCTCTATGTGTGTGTTTGTGTGTGTGTGTGTGTGTGTTGTACCCAGCTGTTGGAAGCCAGTGGTCTCAGGGCCTCCATCCTCTCCAGAAGTGTGTGTTTGGTGGGGAGGGGGGGGGGTGAATTGGGATAAGGAGGCTTTCCAAATCACCCTTAAAAGAACGGCCAAGACCCTAACACACACATCCCCAGCCAAGACCCTAACACACACCCCCCCCAAAACTGCTCACATGCTAGCTATCACATCAAACGCCCCGCTGTGCCATTCAAGACAATGGCCAGAACTGTGATCCAACCATGGAAGCACTTGTGAAGACAAACAAACAAACAAACAAACAAACAAACTGGGAAAATGTTTACCACCACCACCATCTCACACACACTCATCCCATTTGGGGAGGTCTTCAAGTGTACTTGGCAGAGGGGTTTAGATGGACCAGGGGAGCATTCTCCTACACACACACACACACACACACACACACACACACTCACACACAGACACACACCCCTTCGCTGCAAAAACACCTGGCAGCAGAGATGAGCAAAGAGCAATGCCATCATGCCGTTGCGCCCGGGCACCCGCTAACTATCACCCAAGCGAACATCATCAGAGCAAACAGATGGAACCGGTGACATTTTTCGCACAGTGTCAACGCCAGCTTGGCCTCACTCAGAGTTGCCCGTTGTTTTCTTTTTTTTTCACTGCTATCAAACACTTTTCCAGTCTGCTCATGCATTCCAGCAAATTGCTAAACTCTCCAAAAACAAACACCTTTTTTCCTCTCTTGTGCGTCCGCTTGTTTCAGTACATCAGCAAAAGCAAAAAATGTGCCACTGTTCCACTGTCATACACTCTGTTTTGCATCTTTTCCCACTCCAGTCCCCCATTTTGTTTTTGCAAGAGGATTGAAAAGAGTGACACCCTGAAGCCAAAGGGTAATTGGCGAATTTGTCATTTGTCAGGATTTTTGCCCTCCACGATCTCCGGTAGGAGCCTGCTACCTCTGAGGTGATGACAGACATGAGTTATTTGGCCGAGGCGAAGTGGCTTCGGCATAAAAATGTAAATGTTTACCCTTTCTACTTGTCAGGCAGCCGTGATCGGCACTTTACTAGCAGTGGCATCTAACGGCAGGCCGTATATCTCCAACCCAACTCGCCGGGCATTTCAGCACTCCTAAATGTTGTAAACCTTGGCTTAACTTGTTCAATTTGACTTTTCCTGGGTGATTTACAATCCGCGGGGAGCGATTCAGGTCTCAAGCTGTCCCTCACTCCAGTTAGATATTTAATTTTTTGAGGATGGAGGAGAAATGAAATATTGCTTTTGGTTGAAGTATGTGTTGATCACACACACACACATACACACATATACACACACACACTCACACTTCTTTCCCTTTTCATCCTAGACATTCTCATTTCTCACATCAATTGTGTCGAGCTGAAGCCACTTGACTCTCTTTCCTTCATGTGCGAAACTGACACGGGTGAAACCATGACAAAATGACTGATATGTTTCCTTTCTCTTGTTGGAAGCCAATTCAAATCATTTGCTCAGTCCAAATGAAAAAAAATATAAATATATATAGTGTTCAAAAATAAATAAAACCACTAAAGGAAGGGAAGGTTAAAAGGCTCCCCATTCTGTCCTCATTCCAGTGCCACTGTAGGTGCCTATCCAACATGGGCAGCTGTTATCAGTGCTGGCCACAGCAGCCAGCCTCAAAGCTTCAGAGACGTCATTTAATAAGATTTTGCCATGCCAAATGCACAGCCGTATTGGGACACGGCACAAGGACAGCACAAGATTTTGCAAAGTTCCACTAGTACAAAAAAAAAAAAAAGACAGCAAATCCCTCGTTAAAATGAACTGTCAAGTTTTTTGCCTGTCAAGCGAGAGAGAGAGAGAGAGAGAGAGAGAGAGAGAGACTGAGAGACTGTCCATCTGAAAGCTGACTGGGGAAAGAAGGGCTGTGTGTGTGTGTGTGTATGTGTTGTCTGTGTGACTTGAGTTTTATATCTCTGTAAAGCTCACACTAATAAAATCCTCTATTGTGTCATGGAATATTGTATTATGGGGTCTCTTTTTCTTTCTTTCATTCTTTCTTTTTTGTCTTTTCTTTTTTCTTTTGACTCTCCACCTCAGACACTCTTTTGAAGTAAAATGGTATTTTTGTGCAATCAGTGGAGCCAGATCTTGTCAGCTCCTTGACAACAGGACAGGTGGGGGTTTAGTAGGGAACCGAAACAAAAAAAAATGGTGGGAAAATATCAGAGGGAGATCGTTTCATAGCCGTGTTAAATCCGTGGCCATTTTAGTCATGCTTGCCTTTGAGACTGTCATTTGCATTACTCTAAGCCCGAGACTTCAAACAGCAGCAAAGGAGATTTGGGAATGCCGCTGAAATTGAGTTGACCCGTTGGTTGTCGGTGGGGAGTGAAGGGGGGTGGGGGGTTTTGGGGAGCGCGGGACGATGAAATAACGCCACCCTATCCAACTGTCAAGACTTCCTAATTAAACACATCAGTCAGCGGGTATCCAGTGGAGGTTAAGCTCCTCTCCTGTGGCACTTTAATGACGTGTGCTGCTGTCTTTAATGCAGACCCCCCACCCACCCACCCCCCTCTCTGTCCGGCCCCAACCCGTGTGGAGGGTTTGAAGTGAAATTGTTTGGGTATTAGCCACCTGAACAATCGTCACACCGCAGTGACTTGTTAATTTGCGCCTGTGAGCGCTCATGCATTCAACTGGCGTAAAGAGCGAAATTGAAGGTAGAGGGAGGCACGGGGTGCTTTAAAGAGGCATGTGTGAAGCCTCTGAACTATTGAGGGGAAGAGGGAGGAGAGGGAGGAGGTGAAAGCCTCTGAGCAGACGGAACATATCAAGAGATGGATACAGAACGACTTCGGAAGCATTAGCATCAAACTATTAGTATAGTTTCTATTACGCCTTATCAAACATGATTGTTTTTTTTTTTTTCCTCCCCCCACCTACATGAGGGCTAAAATTACAAGCAGTGTTTTGACCCTGCCATTTTGACAGGCCTGCTGTCTGTTTCTGTGTGCCAGACGGTGACGGTGACACAAGGCCCACTCCTTTTCCGTTTCTCTAGAATAAGACCATGAAGCCGTGATTATCGCACCAGACTCTGACACTGAATGACACCACTGTGCTGAGTTTTGAGCCTTTAATAAGTGCAAGGCTCTGCAAAAAATGTAAAAGAGCTTGACATGTTGTGACACATTAAGGACTGGATTATTTAGTTTTGTAATGTTGTGTATTTGTACTTGTGTTTGATACAGCATTTGCACTGGCAATGTAGTTGCACTGACACTCTCTTGCACTATGGTTACCATAGCATCCTTCTGCACATTTCCCCACCACTCATTTCACACTCTATGGGCCCTATCATGCCGCGGTGCACTGTGCATTCGCGACATGCGCATGGTGTCATTACTATTCTGTGCCAGCGCATCGTTCATTTTTTCCGGCAAAAAATCATGTTGTCTAGATAGCAGATGACACTGCGCCGTCATGGGTGTGTCAGCGAAAAGAAGAGGTGTGGTCTGGCACAAAGCGTGCCAGATGCTATTACAAGGACGCAAAAATGTAATCCGCCAGTGACCAACAAAACCCTGGTCTGTCGTCAGTTGCGCATTGCTGAAAAGCTATTTTAGGGGCGCACAGCGCTTTGGGATATGAAAGCGTGCACAATGCGCGCACACCCTGCTTCTCTCATCAGCAGGAGCGCGCAGCAGGGTTTACACAAAAGTTTTTTATGTGGAGAAAAAAATTATGGAGTCCCTGGAAATATGAAATATAAATGTACGTCACATATATCACAATATTTATTAATTTGCGTTGAAAGCTTTTGTTTCCCCTGTCTTCTAACATCATTGTACCGCTTTCGGCACTGTTCGGATGTTCTTTTTTTGCCAAAGGCGGAGGACACAACTGAGGATATTTCCTCCCATACTTCCTTGACCCGTGGAGGTTTGGGGGGATTCTTTCCATCCCCGAAGATAACCTGTTCACGCGCTTTTACCTCACGCACTAGCAGATCGGTCTCCTCCAACGAAAAACGCTCCTGTCTTCTGGGTAAATTCGCCATCGTAATAGCAACACACCATGGAAAATGCGGCGCTGGCTTTTAAAGGGAATGAGAGTATAAATCCTGATTGGTTAATTGTATGTTACGCCCAAAACACACCCATGACTAATGAAGTACTTTAAGACCAACCCTTTTGAACCATGCGCCTGGCGCAATGTTTGCTTTTCCCGCTGTCAAAATACCAAATTGTGCCCCCAAAGCAACTTGCGCAACAGACTTTAGACAATGCACATATGATCGTGAAAATAGATCCCTATGACTTTACCTTAAAGGCATACAATTACCTTTTTCCTCAGGATTTCTGAAATGTGTGTGTATGTCACGTGTATGTCATTTTTTTGATTCTATGGGATGTCTGAATTTCCAACAGGATACATAAAGTATCTATCTATCAATCTATCTATCTCTCTATTTATCTATCTATCTATCTATCCTCCACAGCAGAAAGGACTCTCCCTCCACAATAGATGTCATGCAACCATTATTAAGTCACTGATAGTCTGAGCGTGTAATTCTTTTATTACCTTGGAATGGCATTGGTTGATACAGTGGCAGACATAATCCGTGAAGGCATTAAGTGCATGTTGCCACACGTTTTCCGTTTAAAATATTACCAGGGAGACCGTATTGATCACAGCTGTCTCGAGAAACTGATTCTCCTGGCCTTATCATGCAAAGCTCATGTCATCTGTAGGGTCAAAGACGCATTAAACATGTGCTTTAAATGCATGAAGTGTGTGTGTGTGTGTGTGTGTCTGTGTGTGTGTGTGCAGTGTATGTCATTCTACCTGTAATCTGCAAATGAACGCATCCAACCATGTGAGGAGTAGGCAGGCCACGTCCCTCTCGTCGAGCACGCTGGATAAAGCAGGTCACATTAATTCGTTAGGCACATTCATTTGTCATAGAACCACCTATTTTCAAATATTTTAAATATTTTATTCTCCATATTAACCCCCTTTGGTGCCACATCAAATAACCAACTAGCCTTTGAACTGACGCAGTGAGACAGCTTCATTTTCCTACCCAGAGCATGTGGTTGCTGAGTGAGTTTGTTGCCCATGTCTTGTTAATGGAAAAGAGATGATTCTACTGATTCGGTAGGACCAAGGTGCAATGCAGTTAATGCACTTTGATGTAGCTGATATGGTCAAGAGAAATAGTGTGATCATGACACAGGATGGGTAAATCCATACAGATCCTAGTAAGACCATGAAATCAAAACAAATGTACTCTGTAGTCAAAGGTTGTATTATTTAGTAAGTAAATGCAAATTTGTTTCTCATAATATTTTATCTTTGTTTGAATTCATCTGAATCCTTAAAGGGGAATCCTTAAAGGAGAAGTGCAGAAAGCCTGAAAAAAGGAGTGTACTTTGATGTTAGCATCTACTTATGATAGCACCATTGCAACTTAGCCAGAGATGACCACACTTTACTCTGGCCATACACTGAAAAATCCAAGCTAATGAAAAGTGAATAGCACCAGTTTTCAACCACTTGTGAAAGAGTGAGTGCATTTTAGTGAGTGCAGAAACACCCCATGCTATCTAAAACGCTAAGTTGTGTTAACCCTACAATTAAATCAGCAATTACTTAGTTAGCAATTACTTAGTTGCCAATTACTTATACTGTCAATCAGCTTGATGAGGTTGATCAGCTATTACGCCTGAATCCTCGCACGCTGTAATTAGTCAACTCTTCGACTTCAGGTGACTCTTCAACCAACCAGTGTATTTACTGCAAGTTGTGCAGTGGAACCAAAGCAATCAAGTGCAGGAAAAAGCAAACTCAAAAATGGAGACAAAAGCCTGAAATAAAATAAATAAACAAACAAACAAACAAACAAACAAACAAACCAAGCGATGCAGACACAAAATAGATGAGCGCTCTTTCCCAGCAGGGTTCACATCTGCATTAATAAATGCACTGGAACAATAAACTACTTCTTTTCTTTTCTTTTCTTTTTTTGGTTCTTGGGGCAGCGGCTGATATTATTTTCGATCAGCGCTTTATGGGGAAGCTGAAGAGCCTCAGCTGCTACAGAGTAAAGACGAGATGTCAAGAGACCACAGCCTTTCCTCTTCACTTCCCCCGCACTTAATTGACACACTGCTTATCTAATTGTAGCTTATGTGGGGCGCACATTCAGCCGTTGTTCCTGCTAAAATATGACTTCCCCTCCCCATTGATGCTGTACATTAGCATTTGCACTTAATCACACTGACTCTCTATGCTCTCTCCTGTGTCCTTATCGGCCAGTACACATTGGAGCCTCTCCCCACATTTCACAATAGTTTTGAAGACTGGAGGAAGAAGGAGAAGGAGTGTTTTCTTGTTATTTTCTGTCTGGCTCTTGTGTCTTTTGAGACGGCTCTGTTTTGTCTCCTGTTTGCTCATATGTGTCCTTAGCCAAAGGCCAAGAGATGACTTGTGTGACAGTCTGTGAGTGTGTTCTTGATTCTTTATGAGTTTGTGTGTGTTTGTGTGTATCTGTGTATGTGTGAGTGTGTGTGTGTGTGTGTGTGTGTGTGTGTGAGTTAACTCAGCTCAGGTGTTCTCTCCTGTGGGTTCTCACCATCATAAGTTATCATTCTGGTCATTCATCAGATAGACACACATACACATGCTCTCTCTCTCTCACACACACACACACACACACACACACACTCACACTCACACTACCCTTGGGTACTTGTGCACACACAATCAGTGACTTTGAAAGAAAAAAAATGGCAGCCAATCTATGGACATGTAAATTTGTTCTCAGTAAGAACAGCAGACACCCTGCTAGGTCACCATACTGTCCTTGACTGTCTCCTTGACCCTAAATCCACTTCCTCCCACACCCTCTGTCATGTTCAACAAAAAGTGTTTCTCCCTCAGTGAACCAGTGGCCTAGATCCAAAATGGCTTCCTGCTTGCAAAAGAGACTCGTGTGCAGGCAGCCCCCTGTGATCTGCACCGATCCAACATGGCCGCCGTCTCCAGTGGCACCCAGCGCTGTGCATTTGATTGTGGTTCTTGT
This sequence comes from Tenualosa ilisha, assembly GCA_015244755.2. Classification (NCBI taxonomy): domain Eukaryota; kingdom Metazoa; phylum Chordata; class Actinopteri; order Clupeiformes; family Clupeidae; genus Tenualosa; species Tenualosa ilisha. The sequence continues at coordinate 1,258,065 of PYXC01001716.1, read as the reverse complement.
TCTCTGTCGCCCGGTGGGGGAAACAGCCAAGTACATGTGCCCACACCACCATCCCCACTCTTGGCATGTGGCAAAGTGGTCTAGGGGTTGGACGCTGCCTGCACAATCACATCGCTACAGGCTTTTCTCTCTCTCTCTCTCTCTCTCTCTCTCTCTCTCTCTCTTTTCCTTGGGCACAGAGGCTGGCGAAAGCCTCGGAGAGTAACTCACAAGTGTTAGCCATGCTGTCTGAGCCATGTAGCAACTGCTGCTTTCAGCGGGAAGGGGGGGGGGGATAAGAGGGGCATTAAATTGCACATAGCCCACAATCCAAACGAAGAGTAGTCTATTTGTGCAGTTAATCAATTTTATTTGTTTGTTTCAAACTTTCATTTTAGGGCTTTCACAGTACACTTGGTTCTGCAGTCAGTTATGTTACAGCACCGGGCGGGGATGGTGTTATTTTTGTTGGGGCCATTGGTATGAGAGGCAGAACCACCCATTTAAATGAAGCTTTGCTGAAAGCCAGTGCACAGATGGGTGGTGAAAATTAATTTCTGCAAATTACATTTCATATGTAGATTGCAGCTGGTCTAGTGTTTTGAGAGAAAACTGTGCCTGTGTGACCATGAATGTGTACTGGTGTGTGTGTGTGTGTGTGTGTGTGTGTGTGTGTGTGTGTGTGTGTGTGTGAAGATGAGTCTGTGGGTGTTTTCATGCATATAAGTGTAAAAACTATGTGCATATGGAAATTTATAAGATCACATTGATAGAATCGTTGGCACACACACACAGACACAGACACACACACACACACACAGACACACACACACACACACACAGACACCCAACACCGGCTCTACACCGGCTCTACTGCCCTTGTCACTCTTAGCCATTCCTCATGTGTAGGCTACCCTGCCCAGCTTAGCCTGTAAGCTGTGGCTGGATGGGCCAGCAGTGGGCCCTGTGGCCTCCTCTGGAAAGGGTCCAAGCTGAATTACACAGAAGCAGCAGCACACATATACACACACACACATACACACACACAAACACGCACACACACACACACACACACACACACACATACACACACACACACACAGCCTCTCCTCTCTCCACTTCCTACCTAAAACACTCCAATTTTCTGCCTCTTATAACACAGATGCAAGCTATACTTTTGGCTAGTGAAGAGCGCAATCTTCTAGTGTGCAGTAATGCCAGACAGACAGACTGAGAGAGAGGGCAGAGAGAGAGAGAGAGAGAGAGAGAGCAGGAGGAGTGAGAGCAAAAACTCAATGATATGAGGAGAAATGAATAAAGGAGGCGACACACAAAATGGCACGAGTCATCTTTCACTAATTTGTAAAAAAAAGAAAGAAAATAAGACTTTTCACAGACATTTCTTTCTTTCTTCTGTTTCTCTCCCTCTGTCTGTTTGTTGACTGGACCTCAGGCTGGAAGACCTGGCAATGCCAATGAACTAATCAGGGCAAGAGCCCAGCAGAAAGGTGAGATGTAGAGTGAGAAAGAGACAGAAACACCTGTTATGGAATGTTATGACCTTTTACAACCCACGTCTGCTATGGTCTTGCAGCCCACATACTGTGTGTGTACGGCACTTCCTGTATATGCCATAGTTGTTCACAGCCTACATATTACGTTGCATCACCTAAGTATGTATGTATGTGTATATGTATGTATGTATGCATGTGTGTATGTATGTATGTATGCATGTGTGTATGTATGTATGTGTGTATGTATGTATGTATGCATGTGTGTATGTATGCATGTGTGTATGTATGTATGTGTGTATGTATGTATGTGTGTATGTATGTATGCATGTATGCATGTATGTATGTATGCATGTGTGTATGTATGTATGTTTGTATGTATGTATGTATGCATGTGTGTATGTATGCATGTGTGTATGTATGTATGTGTGTATGTATGTATGTGTGTATGTAAGTAATGTATGTGCATTAAAATGTGTTCAGTATGTTTGTTTTTTTAAGTCTTTGTGCATATGTACTGTATACCATTGCTGTTCTGGGACCTCTTTTATTTATTTATTTATTTATTTATTTATGTACTTATTTATTGAACTCTTAGTGTAATGCCTTTTAGCATCATTGCCTTGGCTTGAGCAGTGATACAGTGTCAATAAGGTGTTCCAAGGTGTATGATAAAATTTGTAATGATCAAATTTATTTGAATAACAATACATAAAAAATCCCACAGCTTGTGTAGCTGAATATTCATTGGCCTCTTTGGCGCTGGTTGTTTCCATCCCTCCTGCTGCTGCTGTTGTGTGTCTGTGCAGCTTAGTGAGGGCTGCGTGCAGTGGCTGTGACCCTCTGCTTTTGTTTTTCCCCTACTGCAGATGAGACGTATTAGCACTCAAACCTGGCTACTAATTAGCTAATTAATTCAAGCTGCTTGGCTTGTCTTGCTTCTGAAAAGGAGGGTTTGATTGTAAGCATACTTTGGGTCGTTCAACCTTTTTTCCTCCTCTATCTAATGCTAGCGATAATCAACCAGGCAAGGGAGCATAATATTGTTTTGCGTGTCGAGAAACAGACCGTTTGGCTGTACTGCGACTAATTAATCTCGACCTGAAACATCTAGTAAGGAATGGGGAGAGAAATGGAAACTGACTTGGTAATGAACTAGCCCGTGCTAATAAATGCCTCCATGCCATTAGGAGCCTAAAGGAGCTCACCACTCCACTCAATGATGAAAGGAAATCCTTACAATTCCTTCAAGTTCAATTTGTCCAAAGGCTGAATCACTCTGTCTGGAACACAAGAGAGCCAAATGAGCGGCTGGTAGGTTGAGTGTGTGTACATACACATACTCTAACTAAACATAAGGGAGTTTTTCCTTGCCCCTGTTGCTCTTGGGTGCTCCTTCTAGAAAGTGCCATGAGACAATACTGTTGTAAAAGGTGCTGTATAAATAAAATACACTGAATTGAGCTGAAAAAACTGCATATAGAGGGGCTTGACATGAACTGTTTGGCCCACCAGCCAATGTGGCTAGTGGCTGTCCAGAGTTACAAGCCACAATTATTTTGTGATGTTAGGCAA